>PVIU01018527.1:0-38816 GCA_004026605.1 Ondatra zibethicus
ATAATTAGTTAGTTTTGTTTCAAATAACTGAATGCATTTCCCTCTTTTGTCCCAAACATTTTCATGTTGAAGAGAAATTTTAGAGTCATAATAAAATTGAGTGTTAGTTACAGAAACTTACTATGTTATTAACATTCTCATCAAGATAAGGAAATGTGCAGCAACTAATGAGTCTATATAACACATGACCACCTAAGACTCACAGCATGCATTAGAATGTACATACTTTATATATACATATATGTTGTAGGTAGGCATATATATATGTTGTAGGTAAGGCTTGTCGGTTCCTGGCCGTTTAGCCCCAAAATAGACACACAAAAGCTATATTATTTAAATCACTGCTTGGCCCAGTACCTCCAGTTTCTTATTTGCTAACTCATCTTCATTAATCTGTGCATCACCACAAGGTCATGGAATACCAGCAAAGTTCCAGCATGTCTGTCTCCAGCAGTGGTTTCACAACTTCTCCCTGACTCTGCCTTCTTTCTCCCAGAATTCAGTTTAGTTTTCTTCGCCTACCTCTGTTCTACCCTATCAAGTAAAGCCAGTGTATTAACCAATGGTGTTCACAATATACACAAGGGAATCCCACATCACCTCCCCTTTTCTGTTTAAATAAAAAAAGGAAGATTTTAAATTTAACATAGTAAAATTACATATAATAAAATGGATATCAAGCAATAATAACAGTTACAATATTTATAACTACTTTATCTTTTATCATATATAAAGAAAACTATAACTAAAACTATAAATTATTCAACTCCATCAAAGACTCCAGAAGGATATATTACCTGAGTAAACAGGATGTACATTGTAAGCAACTTCCAACACTCTAGAATTGACAGAGACATCTTGCTGCCTGGACAGTTACCCAAAGTTCTTCTGTACTATTGGGGCATCCATCATATTCAGCCTACAGGCCCGTTGTATCCAGCAGACTTTTTCATGAAGCAGGAAATTTTCAAAGACAGTTCCGCCTATATTGGCAGTTTGCCAGTCACTTTCTTCTGCATTCTACAGAATGTCTTGCAGACTTGTTCATGAAGCAGAAACCCTGAAGGATCAACTCACCTGTAGGCAAGTTCAGAAGTCATTTCGCTGTGGGTCCTGCATGTCCAATTCACCTAACATACCACCAAGCAGTATAGGCAAGAGCAGTTTCTTGCCCAAAAGGCTAGCAAACTCCATAAGTAGCCTCTTCAATGCCCATCATCCTCTTGAAATAGTTGATGCTGCCAGGAGCAGATGTGTTTCATTGTCATGAAAAGTCCTAAGTTCTTAAACATTTTAAATGCCATATTCTGTAGTCTTTGAAAAGTTTGAAGAACACCTATCTAAATGAAATGTATCTCTATATATCTAGAAAACCTAACTAACATGACTAGAAGCTTGATTATTATAGATGACCTATATTTCTTAATTATACATTACATTTTTAAATGAACTACAAAATCATACTATGTTAATCAAGGGAAGAAATATACATCAATAGACCAAGATCCATACCAATGCAAATCTCTATAGCATATCTGCCTTTAAATGTAAACAAACATTTATAAACAATATTTAGGAATATGGGCATAGCTCTTCTCTAAACTGCTCTCTGCTTTTTGTTGGGCAAAGTAAATTTTGGGGTGTTCAAGGTGACCTTTCAGGAAGGCTTGGTTCATCAAACCACATTAGTCTGGAATTATTCCATAGGTTCTCATCCTCTGTGGAAACAAAAGAAGAACTTCTTTTCCAAAAAAAAAAGAGAGAGAAAACATATCTTTAGACTCAAATTGAGAAGCCAAGATACCTTTAAAGTATATATGTTGGTTACTTAGCTCCTTCACAGTCAACAAATTCAAAGAAATCACAATATGCATAATCCAGACTCTATATATACATTCCATCTTAGTGGGGCTTTTATTCTTTATTCCTTTTAATATATGATTGTCTGTACTGCTCTGTCTCTTTAAAGACTTTGTTTTATTTTTAAAACCATTTACTCCCTTTTATAGCTGTATTTTTTTCTTCTCTCTCCCAATCCTAAGTACATTTATCCAACACTGTGATGCAATAGAGGTCTTTTATGTCTGAATCTGTCCTATTGTGTATATGTAATCCTTTACTGTCTTGAAGAGCTTTAAAAATGGTAAGCAGCTTGGTTGTTTAAAATGGTAAGCAGTTTGGTTAGAGTGGCTCTTGGTGCTGCCTCGGACTCTCTCCACTTTCAAAATGGTGGAGGCACCATCACTGCCAGCTGTAGGATGTCCAGGCAGGAGCCGCTCTCAGCACTTTAACTCTGAGAATGAGCAAACAACACATAAACCCTTTTTATCTGAGTAATAGCTAAATATGCCATGCAGAGCATTGCATGCCCTGGAAATATCTCTGTGTATGGTGGCAGGCTCCTTCCTGTGCACTCCTAGCAGTCCTGATTCTGGCATCTGCCAAGGCAGGGGGGGGGTGCTGAGCTGCAGGCATAGTCTCAGCTACTTTTCTGAGTGGGCATAAAAGCACCCAGGCTTCCACACCCATTCAAGTGTTCCATAGCTGAACCTCCCAAAAGAGCCAGAGCTGGTTTTTTGAAACCACAGCTTTTTTTTTCTGCTGATGCTGTATCTGGAAAAACTCTCTTAAAGGAGCTGCAGCATGCCACCAGCAACCATTAAATCCCATTCAGGAAAATAAATGTGGCTAAACTTTGTTTTTTAGTGTCTAGAATTCCTTTCCAAGCATTCTAAGGTTTTAAGTGGATTTTAGTTGGCCACATGGGTGCTAATTTGTTGTAGGGATGCCGATTGTTGGTTCCTGGATGCTTATCCATGAAATAATCATGTATAAACTATATTATTTAAATCACTGATTGGCTTATTAGCTCTAGCTTATTATTTTCTAACTCTTACATCTTAATTTAACCCATCTCCATTAATCTGTGCATCACCATGAGGTCATGGCCTACCAGCAAAGTTTCAGCACATCTGTCTCTGGCAGTGGCTCCATGGCTTCTTCCTGACTCTGCCTTCCTTCTCCTAGCTTCACACATATATGTATTTGTACAGTTTCATTCTAGACTAGGCTGGCCTGTATTTCACTCTGTAGTAGACCAAACTGGCCTTGAACTCACAGCAATCTTTCTCCTGAAGGCAGAGTGTTTAAATAAACATACATGGATATCTATCATTATAGTAGCATATACAAATATATTCTTTCAAAAATACTTTCAATTCCTTTGATTTATCTTCCTTTTTTTCAAAGTGATGTTTGTTTCAGGCACTATAAGTTAATCATAAATAATAGTTAAGATTAAGAGTATTTTAAAATGTGTGTGAATAGCCTAATACTTGGATGACATACAAATAATATTTCATGGAAAAATTACTTTACAGAATTTTAAATTGTTTCAGAAAAATAGAATAAAATCTATTATTTTTAAGCAATTAAATAAAGAATTATAATTATAGACAAGAAGATTTCATTAAGTTAATTTGAAACATAAAGAAGCAAAATCAACTGTTGAAATTGACTCATGTGTTTTATCATTTTACTTGCCTCTATAATTGTTAGATCTCAGGAACAATGACCTAATACTGACAGGGAGATAAAACCATGGTTATTTATAAAACAACCCATAACTATAATGTGTGCATTAGTTAACCTTAGCTTTATTTCTAGTTATTTTCTTCTAAGTTTAGTGTGATGATTTCCTCTGCAATCATCTGAAGGTTGGTGTGAAGGAAGCTGTAAATTTTTTGGGACTCTTCTGAACAGTATTGACACCCTTGGAGAAAATGGCAAGGTGGACTAACAGAAAGTGTACTGCTGATGGACAATGTTCTATACCTTGTTACTTGTATTTTAAATAAATGCCGATTAGCCAGCAGCCAGGCAGGAAATATAGGCAGGTGACCAGGCAAGAAGTAGAGGTAGGACAACAAGAATTCTGGGAAGAGGGAAGTTTCAGTCTGCAGTCATCACCCAGAGAGAGAGAGGGAGCCAGACACAGAGCAAGCAAGATATGACTACCTCGCCAAAAAATTACCAAGCCACGTGGCTAACACAGAGAAGAATTGTGGGCTAATATATGTTATAAGAGTTAATAAGAATCCTGAGCTACTAGGCCAACAAGTTTATAATTAATGCAGGACTCTGTGTATTTCTTTGGGACTGAAGGACTGCAGGAAAGGGTGGGAGAGAAACCTTGGTCAAGAAATGGTGCCCAACATGGGGCAACTGCATCCACAGAAAACCTGAAAGAGCTTGGGAAGTAAGTTAGGCACAAAATAACAGCATTAAGCATGGCTTGTTGGTAGCAGCAATTTCTCACATTTTCTCTCTTTTTTAGAGGCAAGCACAACTCATTTAAGAGAGTCTTCCTGACTCAGTTTTAGCTGCAAAACTTTGCAGCTCTTTTAAGAGGTCCTGCCACCAAACAATTAAATGCTGTTGATGAAAAGCTGACTGCATATTTTTTGGTGATGGCAGGGACCTCGAAACACCATAGAGTTGTGCAATAAACATGGCTCTGGCCAGTACCTTTATTATGAGGCTAGACTCTCAGACAAAAGCTAAGGAATGGGCTGAATCCAGCTGTCGAAGCCGTGGCTTTAATCCTAACCACATCGCTTAGCAAATTAAAGACTCATGTCTTCAGAAAAAGAGAGATATACAGGTAAGATAGATTCAAAGATGAAGAAAACCTCTAAACAGTTTATTGTGTGTTTAAAAATATATGGAGGCATCAGAGAAAAAAATGGATAAAGTCCTTAAAATAAAAAAGGAAAAAGAGAATAGTTGGGTGTGGTTGCACACACCTTTAAACCCAACACTTGGGAGACAGAGGAAGACAGATCTCTGTGAGTTCAAAGTGTGGTGGCACATACCTTTAATCCCAACCCTTGGGAGGCAGAGGCAGACAGATCTCTGTGAGTTCAAAGTGTGGTGGCACATACCTTTAATCCCAACACTTGGGAGGCAGAGGAAAGGTCGATCTCTGTGAGTTCAAGGACAACCTGGTCTACAGAGTGAATTCCAGGACAGCCAAAGATACACAGAGAAACCATGTCTCTAAAGCCAAAAATTAAAATGAAAATAAAAGAAATAGAGGTTAAGATAAAGCCACGAAAAGATGAAAAATACACAGAGAATCTGGATACTGTATGTTATTGAATTGTCTTTCAATTTTTTGATGGTTGAGGAAGAAGCAAAATCTGCTAAAAGACATTTGATTATAAATGCTGCTGGATTAATCCAATATACATATTTTGAAAATACTCTGACTTTAAAATTAAGCCAAGAGATATGTTACTTTGGAGAAGAGGTTTTGCTTTTGTTTCCACAGGAAATGAGGGAATATGGATTCATTCTGTGTCAAGAAAAATCAGGCTTGACCAAGGAAAACCCCTTGAGAAATCTCCAATAGGAGGAATAGCCCAGATGTCTGAGTTCTATATCCAGAACAGTTCAAAGACTGCTGCCTGAGATTATCAAGCCTCACATGATACTCCAGACAGGAATTGATCATAATTCTCAATTTTGTATTTAATTTGACAACCTTCTATGGAGAAAGTTTAAAAATCATAAACTTGTAGCTATTTGGCTTAGTTTGATTACCTTAATATTAGTAAAGTTGAGTTGGAGGTACCAGTGAGATACTGAAGTGCTTAGTGAGTAAAATAGATGATGCATACTGGTGAATGAGTTTGGATTTCACAAAGAATGATTCTTGTGATGACCTCTTGCTATATGAAATAAGTTCTGAAACGACAGATACAATCTTTTCCTCCCTGCCGTCATAGACTTTCACCTGTCGAGAACCACAAAACATATGGAACTATTTCTTCCATAAGTCACTTTTGATCATGGTGTTCTTTCATTAGAAGACAGAGAAGTAATTCATATGGAAGGAAGGAAGTTAATTAGTTGTGATATAATAGACTTCCATTATTTTTGAAGCCCTTATCTTTTACTGGCTTTCAAATTCTCCAAACCTAATTAAATTATGAGGACTGCAAGCAGTATTTTCCTAGGTAGCACAATGATCTCCTATTCGTCCCTCTCTCATTGTCCATTCACCAGGAAGTTTTTCTTGGGTTTCATAACTAAAGAAAGCAGTCATTAGAGGAAGTGAAGTAATAGTCGCTGAGTTTGTTCCCTCTTTCTGTCTTTGTCTCTTTGCTCTCCTTCTGTCTCTCTTTCTCTCTCTGTCTCTCTTCCTCTCTACTTCTCCTTTCTCTCATTCTTTCTTTCATCAAAATTAAAGTAGTACTTTGGAAGCATTAAAACCTAACATTCCACAAAAGACAAGTTCTAATAAATAGCGGCACAGGACTTCCCATGATTCCCTTCCTCACAGTGAGTCTCATGCACTGAGATCACTCCCCCATGCCCAGCAGCTCATCTGGACAGAGTGGTTAGGTCTATCATTCAGGAAAAGGTAGCAAAAAGTAAAATTGCAATCTAGGTAAATGTAATTTGCTGTTGGCACCCTCTGGAAAACTTCGCCAAGAACTTTTATGGAGCTAAGATATGACTCCTTTCTAAGATCTGGCAATAAGCAATGCTATCTCACTAGTGTTTTGGCATTTTTCAAGATAGATTGCTTTAAAACCAGGGAGCATAAGTACCCATGGGTTTGCTATGGATAGTTTCATTACAAGTTGAGTATGCTCCACTAAAAGCCAAGAGAGAAGAATGTTCCAAACATGAGCGATACATTCTGGTAAATAGTACTGAGAAAATGAAAAACAAAATAAAGATGGATGCTTTAGATTTACTCATAGGAAGACCTTAGGGTTTTCAGAGAAATGATCAAATAAAACTGTTTCCAGGAATAAAGGCAAGTAAGCCTAAAAATGAGTACAAGAATCCAAATGGAATCCACATAATCAAGAATTCAAATGGAATTCACCTATCAATTGGCAAGGTTAGTTTCTAGATACAGTGGAAGCTGCAGCCTGGTGTTTGACAGTCTAAGAAGAAAGCATCACTACGCTTATAACATGAAATAAAGTTCCTTTTTTTAAAATATCCAAATACTGAGAGTTTTGATATTTATCTTTTTACAGGAGTTACTTAAACAATTTTTCACATAAAGGATAAACAAGAAGAGTTCAGTAAGGATAAATCCCAAGAAGATATTGTACAATTTACCTTAAAAAGGAAGAGATGCAACATATCAGAACATTACGAAATTTCATTGTGCACACAACACAACACACACACACACACACACACACACACACACACACACACACACACACCTAAAGAGAGCATCATGGCCTTCAATCCAACGGCAATGAGCAGGCATTAGAAATTATTGATATTATTGGGAGAGAGAATATGTATGATACTTACTCAAAGTTAAAATATCTATAAATCTTTAAATCTTGGAGATTGAATTGACAGTAAGGCTATGTTGATAGAATTTAAGCAATTACTGGGACAATTTTGGGACAAATGCAATAGAACATTTTCTGTTCCAGAAGAGATTTTTATGTATGTGTTTATATAACTTGTCTTTTCTCATTTATCTTTAAGAATTCCTTATCCATACAAGTTGTCAGTCATACTCGGTTACTCTCTTATATTGTTTAGTTAGTTTTGAGTAGCAGTTTAACATTTTTAACTATTATAAATATTACCAGTATATCAAATACTAAAATTATAAACCCACGTACATTTGTGTTTTCACATTAGGTATACAATTTAATTTGAAGTTCCTTTATGTGAGAGAAGTCATTTGAAAATTTCTTTTAAAGGCACTCAGAAAACTCTCCTTGGAAGGGATTGTGCTATCACTTCCCCTCTATGATCTGTGATGTTCAAAAGCAGCCTAATGGAGCAAAGGCAACTCCAAACAAAATATTTCCTGGAGCCACAGCTCTCAAGTGCAGTGAGCTGATGCTCACAAACAATGCACAGCTGCACAAACAATTTTCCCCTTCTCTTCCAATGGTTCCTTTATCTCTATTATTCTAATAATCTACCAGTGAAATATTTTTCTTTAGTTTGTACTAAATTGTACTGAATTTTCCTGTTCACTGATATGACTAGTCATTTGTTTGTCTGGCAATTTTTTTGTTTTATGTTAGAAAAAATAGATTTTGCATAAAGATGTCTGGGTTTTTATGTTCCTTAACAATTGTCCAGTTTTGGTTTGGCAGTCATATACACATGAATATGATACTTTTATAACATGTTTTATGCTACACCTAGGCAGAGTTTGGCTGACTTCACTCACTCTAGGACCAGTTTGATCTAGGAAGGGCATCGAATGTTCATCACACATTGCTTGGGCATTTCATATTTATTTTGGCTGTGAGATTTTTATGATCTTTATATTACTAAATATTACTAACATTTCATTCCTCTGGCATTGTATATTGTATATAAAGAGATGTCTAAGAAATATGTGTGCATTTACTACAAGTCAATAACATTTCTTTAAGCTAGTCATTTTCTATCCTTTAGTTCTTGTCATGATTTTCAAGGAAAACTACGAGGTTAGAGATTTTATATCTAATTTTATCAATTTAATTTTCTTACTTTTAAAAACAATTCCTTCTCTCTTTTCATGTTGTTTGATTAAGAGTTTGTCAGTCTCAATGATGTTTTCCAACAGCCAAATTTTGTTTGTTGATTCTATGTGTTTGTCTTTTGCTCCCTACTTGACTAATGTCTCTTAATCTCATTATTTCTTACTTTATGCTTTCTTAGGCTTGAACTCTTATTATTTTTTTCTTGAACACTAAGACTTCAATTTTTTATTTGAGATTTCTCTGATGATTTAATGTAATTGATAGTAGATTTAAAACATTTCCCCCTTACTGACTTTGCTTCATCTGAGAGATTCTGGTACTTCATGGCAACTTAAATTTTAAACCATATATACATAGTGTAATAATTATAGAAATATTATTGATAATGAAAAATACATGTTCAATATAAAAGCTTCTAGCAAACAAGAGAAAATGGAATATAAAATTAGCAAGTAGAAAGTAAACAAAATATTGTCACCTCAAATTACTTTAAGTTGTCAATAATTAAAGAGGAAAGAGGGACTAGAGAGAGAGCTCTGTGAGAAAGAGTGTTTGATGACTGCATTATATGTCTGTCATCTTAGTGATATGGGTTTGCTGAAAGCTTTCTGAGGCTTCCAGGCTAATAGCCATCTACATGTTCAATGAGAGATCTCATCCTAAAATTGCATAGGGAAAAATATCACTGCAAGATACCTAGCATTTTATGTCCCAAACTACCCATGTGTATGCACAGGTATACATATGTATATGCACCACAAACACATCCTCTATACTAATACATATCCCTCCATAATCCAATAATAAAGATATTAAATCAAAATGCAAGGCTTAATATAAAGTCAATCGTTATGAATAAAGAGTTAAATACACAAATATCTCAAAGCAAAAGGATTGAAAGAGAAGTGCGTTTGAACACAGAGAGAAAAGAAAGGTAATATGGGGGAATTCTTGCATTGGCGCGTGCCCATCTTTTCCTTTGAATGTGGTCAGTGAGAGTCTAGGTGGCTTGGTCCTTTTGTTGTGACTGACTGTGTACTAGGGAGATTTCACTTGTTTTGACCTCTCTTAGGTCCTCTCAGCACTGGAGTTAATTCTCAGATCACCTCCTCCCCGAAGCAGGCTGTGGTGGTGATTCTAAGGACTCCCTCTGGATGGCTATACTGGTACTGAATCAGGGCCACTTGCTGGTAAAGGACCCCACAGACAAAAGCACAAGCTTGGTAGATGCCAGCTCGTCCAGATGGTTCTTCTGGTACTAGATCAAGGCCACTTGCTGGCCAAGGACCAGGCAGGCAAAAGCTCAGGCTTGGTAGATGCAGCTCCATGGAACAAAGGAACCCCTGCTGCCCTGTGCTCACCACCTTGTCCCCAGGGCCTCAGCCCTGAAGCAGGCTGCTTTGTGAGATCCTAGGACCCTGCAGCTGGAAAGGGGAGCTTGGGGACAAGCTGGGGAAGGATAGCAGAAAAGCCAGTAGCTGGAAGAAGCCCTGTAGCTGAATGGCCAGAAAGTTTAGGGGGATGGAGGGTGCCTGCACCCCGTTCCCAGGGCATCTGGGCAGGCGCTGGGTGGGGACGCACATACCCTCCAGATGGCTCTGCTGGTACTAGGCTTCATCCCAGAGATGCAGGGCTGGTTCAACATATGAAAATTTATCAATGTAATACATCATATAAATAAACTGAGAGAAAAAAACCATATGATCATTTCATTAGATGCTGAAAAAGCATTTGACAAAATTCAACACCCCTTTCCGATAAAGGTCTTGGACATATTAGGGATACAAGATTCATATCTAAATATAATAAAAGCAATATACAGCAAGCAGACAGCTAACATCAAATTAAATGGAGAGAAACTCAAAGTGATTCCACTAAACTCAGGAACAAGACAAGGCTGTCCACTCTCTCCATATCTCTTTAATATAGTGCCTGAAGTTCTAGCAATAGCTATAAGTCAAAATAAGGAGATCATGGGGATTCGAATTGGAAAGGAAGAAGCCAAACTTTCATTATTTGCAGATGATATGATAGTGTACATAAGTGACCCCAAAATCTCTACCAAAGAACTTCTACATCTGATAAATACCTTCAGTGATGTGGCAGGATACAAGATCAACTCAAAAAAATCAGTAGCCCTCCTATACACAAAGGATAAAGAAACAGAGAGGGAAATCAGAGAAACATCACCTTTCATGATAGCCACAAATAGCATAAAGTATCTTGGGGTAACACTAACCAAGGATGTAAAAGTTCTATTTGACAAGAACTCTAAGGCCTTGAAGAAAGAAACTGAAGAAGATACCAGAAAATGGAAGGATCTCCCATGCTCCTGGATTGGTAGGATCAATATAGTAAAAATGGCAATTCTACCAAAGGCAATCTACAGATTCAATGCAATCCCCATCAAAATCCCAACAAAATTCTTCACAGACCTTGAGAGAATAATAACTAACTTTATATGGAAAAACAAAAAACCCAGGATAGCCAAAACAATCCTATACAATAAAAGAACTTCCAGAGGCATTACCATCCCTGACTTCAAACTCTATTACAGAGCTACAGTAATGAAAACAGCTTGGTATTGGCATAAAAACAGAGACGTTGACTAATGGAATCGAATCGAAGACCCGGATATTAATCCACAAACCTATGAACACCTCATATTTGACAAAGAAGGTAAAGTATACAATGGAAGAATGAAAGCATCTTTAACAAATGGTGCTGGCATAACTGGATGTCAACCTGCAGGAGAATTTAAATAGACCCTTATCTATCACCATGCACAAAACTCAAGTCCAAATGGATTAAAGTCCTCAACATAAATCCTACCACACTGAACCTGATAGAAGAGAAAGTGGGAAGTAGCCTGCAATACATGGGCACAGGAGACCACTTCCTTTGTAAAACCCTAGTGGCACAGTCAATAAGAGCAACAATGAATAAATGGTACCTCCTGAAACTGAGAAGCTTCTGTAAAGCAAAGGACACAGTCATTAAGACAAAAAGGTATCCTACTGAATGGGAAATGGGAGACGATCCTCACTAACCCCACATCATTCATAAAAGAATATGAAAAAAAGAAAGGTAACATGACTCTCTCTACTCATCAGATCACATACATTTTAGAATTTAAGAACTTGAATTGGGGATGAAGGGAGGCATTGCAGAATCATAACAGAATATTTAGTAGGACCAGATAACATTCCAATATGGTGGTGTACTCAGCAGAATTCAGAAATAAAAAGTTTAATATCAACGAAAAGACTGTTACATCTACTGTTGTAACTATAGACTTTAAAAACTTCTTTCAACATTATTCTGACATGTGGCATTGTAGTGTGAGGCACACGGGCTGTGCTCCTGGCGCCTGATTAGCTTATGTCCGAAATAATTACACAGAATCTGTATTCATTGAAATACTGCCTGGCCCATTATCTCCAGTCCCTTATTGGCTAACTCTCACATATTATTTTAACCCATCTCCATTAATGTGTATCGCCACTTGAGTTGTGGCTTACTGGCATGAGTCTAAAAGCAACACACAAGTACAAAAGGCCCTCCTACACCATGGCATAGCTCTGTATCTATCCCTTCTCTGTGTTATTCTCTATGACTCTTTTACGAACATATGCTTAATTCTTATGCTACAGGAAAACAACACATCAAAGCACAATTACTATTATGAATAATGATGCTATGAACATAGTTGAGCAAATGTCTTTGCAGTATGAATGTTCATCTTTTGGGTATATGCTCAAGAGTGGTATTGGGAGAGCAAAGAGATACCTTGAAAGAGGGAGCCATTATGGGGTTACTGAAAAATCAGACACTAGGGAAATTCCCAGGAATTTCCAAGGTTTACCCCAGATAAGAATCTAAGCAATAACAAATAGGGTGCCTGAATTGGACTTTCCTTGTAATCAGATTGATAACTACCTTAATTGTCATCATAGAACTTTCATCTAGCAACTGAAGGAAGCAGATGCAGAGATCCACAGCCAAACACTGGGCTGAATTCCTGGAGTCCAGTCATAGAGAGGGAGGAGCAATATTATGAGCAAAAGGACCAAGACCATGATGGGGACACCCATAGAAACAGCTGACCTGAGCAAGTGGGAGCTCACTAACTTGGGCTGACAGCTGGCAAACCTGCATAAGACTGACCTATGCTCTCTGAATCTGGGTGACAGTATGTGGCTTGGGTAGTTTGTGGGACCACTAGCAATGGAAATATTATATACCCTAGTGCCTGAACTGGTACTTTGGAGGCCATTCCCTATGGATGGATACCTTGCTCAGTCTAGATACAAAGGATAGGGACTCGGTCCTGCCTTATGTGATATGACAGACTTTGTTGACTCCCCATGGGGGACCTCACCATCTCTGAGGAGTGGCGGGAGTTCAAGTGGGGAGAAGATGAGGAGAGCTGGATGATAGGAGAGAGAGGGAACTGAGATTGGTTTGTAAGATAAGATCATTTTAAGAAGAAAAATAGAAAAAATGTAATGACTAGACAATGATGACACAAACCAAACTTTTGCTTAGGTCCACAAACAACAAAGAACAGCCATTGCCATGAAAAAGTCCATCATATCAACGACCTACAGATACTTATTTGTAGTGATCTGGAGCAGGAAATTAAAAACACAATTAGGTTGCAACTTTTTTTTCCTCCATGAATATTTAATGCCACGAGGAAGAACATAGGGACTGGGAGAGCATAACTGAAGAAAAGTCCTAATTTTATTTGGTTTCAAAGTTCAACATTCAGCAAAAAATATTTGTCACTAAAAGAAGCCACTGATTGTATTTGGCTTTTATACCAATACCATGTCAGTTATGAATTGAGTGCAATTTCTATTGAAGTCCACTAAATATCAAATAAAGTCTTAATATTGAGGCTAAAATTAGTTATGCTACATAGTTTAATGCTCACTGTAAACTTGGGGAAGTTACTGATTATACAATGAAAGATCAACATATACACTCTAACTTAAGTGTTGGTTATACTATCTGGTGATATTCACAGTAATCACTGATCAGAGTTTTAGGATAATCCCATATTGATTATGTCTATTTTAATAAAAAGAACAGGAAACCAAAATTAAAAACAATTTTGTTGTGGTTCTAAATGACTCGACAACATGGGACTTCTTGGCCCCATCCACCCTTTACTACTCTTTTTTTTGCTAATAGATAAAAATATATTAAAATAATGCCTGTTGGGATTGAAAAAATATAGAATGCATATGACTATTGATTGCTTCTTTCCCTCTCTTAACAGCCTTATTTGTTTATCTTTTAAAAATGAATGGTATTACAGAGTAAATAACTATAATATTCTAAAGTTGTCATTTCATTCATTAAGATTGAAATCATAGATCCTATATAACATGAAACCCTCAAGTCTTTTATTAATATAGATTTTTGTTAATATGTTCTGTTTAGTGTCTGTGTTAATATCTTTCAGCCTTACTGTGCCTTCAGCCCTGAAGAATGAAAATAAAAATTTACCCGGTAACCCATTGGGGACTCAAGAACTCTGTCAAAACATATAACCATTGAAGTCAGCATTGTAACTGCATTCAACCTTTTAAAGCATAAGCATTCTACATTACTATATCATTCTCAGAAAAGACTCATTTGGCATTCACATTGAAGACAGAAATGCAGAACGCCCTCAAACCCCAAAAGAGTATTTATTGTTCCATAAATGCTATAACATTTCACACATATGGTTACATTCTGAGAACTTTTATGTGAACTAAAGTATGTCCTATCCCAACAATATCAGAGTACAACTATAATTTGTTCTCAACTACCTTTAGATTTTTGACTTTCTCTCTTTCTCTCTTTCTTTCTTCCTTTCTTTCTTTCTTTCTTTCTTTCTTTCTTTCTTTCTTTCTTTCTTTCTTTCTTTCTTTCTTTCTTTCTTTCTTAGTTATATAGGCAATATAGTCCTTTTAAGAAAACTGCTTAAGAACACTTGTGGTTTAATTTCAAATTGGCACATAGTACAGGGACACAGTCCAGCTAGACATTCTGAAATATCTACAAGTTTCTATATGACAGGCACTTATATAAATATCTTCTGCTCCTCTTCATCTTGGAGGTCTTATAATCATCCTCACATGCTTCCAGCACCATCCATAATGACCAACGGTTAGTTTTGGGTTTCTTTTTTTCATTTATTTTATTTTATTTTAATTTTTTTAAAAAAGAAAACAAGGGGGCTGGAGAGATGGTTCAGTGGTTAAGAGCATTGCCTGCTCTTCCAAAGGTCCTGAATACAATTCCCAGCAAACACATGGTGGCTCACAACCATTTGTAATGAGGTCTGGTGCCCTCTTCTGGCCTGCAGACACACACACAGACAGAATATTGTATACATAATAAATAAATATTTTTTAAAAAGAAAACAAACTATCTTATTTCATTATACATACTAATCTAAGTTTCCACTCCTTTCCCTCCTCCCATTCACTCTACTTACCCCCTCACCCCACCCCCATCCACTCCACATAGAGGGTAAGGCACATTGTTTTGGGGAAGATCCAAGACCCTCCCTATTATATCTAGGCTGAGCGAGATATATCTCCCTATTATATCCATCCAAAGAGAATAAGTTCCGAAAAAGCCAGTACAAGCAGCAGGGATAAATCCTGGTGCCACTGCCAGTGGCCCCTCAGTCTGTCCCAGGCATGCAACTGTCAACCTCATTCAGAGGAACTAGTTTGAACCTATGCTTGTTCCTTTCATGTCTGGTTGGAGTTGAGGTAATCCAGACACAAAAAGATGAATATGGTATGTACTCATTCATAAATGGATACTAGCTATAAACAAAGTTTATTTAGCCTATAGTTCATGATCCTAGAGAAGCTAAGTAACAAGATGAACCCTAAGAAAAACACATATAGCCTTTGTTTTCTTACGCATGAAAATACTTTGCTCCACCCATTTGCCTGATGTATTTAGGACAGGGTGTGGGTAAAGTATTTAGAACACAAACAGTTTGTTTCTATGATGATTCTACAGACAGTCAACATGAGTATGAACACTAACAGAGTTTCTTGGAATGATTCTAGAAGCTAAATGATATTGGAGGATATTTGATCACACTGTGATACCTGAGTTTGCGTCTGCGTTAATTAAATAAAATCAACCTTGTTTCAGGAGGTGGAGTCAAAACTATTTGACATAGAGAGTCAGAGGAAGTTTGGAAGACAGACGGGCGCACTGGAAGCAGTAGGGCGGGACTTTGAGTGTTGTGGTGTGTTTTGGTTTAGTGGAGTAGAAGGAGGCTCTGTTTCTGTGACCCTGAGAAGAGGAATAAACTAGCTGCCACTCAACTTCTCTGAACTAACAGGTTTCCAACCCCCCACCCCCAGCCTCTGATTTCTGAATCTGATAAAAAAAAATGCTAGAGATCTAGTTAAAGCCACATTTGGTGACAGCAACAGGATGTCAGTCCAGCAGGGTATCAAAGTCCTGCCCATCTACTGCCTGAGAAGTGGGCCAGTAACTGCAGAGCCACGGTGATAGGCTGAAACAGCAATAGATTCAGGTACAGCTGCTGTGTCTAAGGAAAAACATTTTGATACCCAGCAACAGAAAGAAACTGAAGAGTTTCCCACAAGGATCAGCAAGCAGTAGATCCAGTTTCCATGAAAGTTAGAAAGTTCACAAAAGGGAAGAGATACAGTGACTTTTAATTAATCAATAAAAGAAGCTCTCCCAGCTTTCCCACGTATAGAAACAATACAAAATACTGACTCTTTCAGTTGAGCCTATGCTGCCTGGATACTTTGATGCCTTAGAATAAAATTAACATTCAAATATGATTGAGAGTTTTAACGAACAGGAGAAATGCTTACTTAGGATGTGAGCTAGGCTTTAGACCTGGAAGTAGAAGGCAACATGATGAAGCAGTCATTAAAATGAGCTTTTACATTCAGTAAAAACAATTGGTAAAGATAATGCATGGCTCCTGAGACAGAAGCAGTGCTGCGTCCACCTTACCTAACGTAGGTGACAATATTTAATTTAGTAGTTTCCAAGACAGGATGACAGAAAGAAAAGGAATTGAGAAGTTTCTTATAGAGAATTTTGGACCTCTCTCTTTCCATGTGTGTATGTGTTTGCATGCATGTCTGGTGTGTGTGTGTGTGTGTGTGTGTGTGTGTGTGTGTGTGTGTGTGTGTAGTGTTGTGTGTGTGTGCAAGCACGGGGTTCTTTGGTCAACCAGGCTTAACTCCACTTATTCCAAGAAATGCTGAAGTCATAACAATCTCTTCTTCATGTTGTGATTTATCTAGGCAAAGAATCTTGAACACTTGGTTAATATGAGGTTTTACTACTGTGGGAACATTCAAAAGAAGACATACATGACGAATCAGAGTGATACAGGGAGATTGATATTTGATAAAAGCAACAAGGAGAGGTAGTTGGAAGTCAAGCACTATCAGGATGGTGGGGTAAAAGGGGGTAAGAAATATAACCTTACAGGTTTGAGAAGGAGCAAGGCCTTGCCAGCGCCTTGATTTGAGACTTATGCCATTTTGAGCTGGGAGATAACAGAGTTCACTGTTTATATTGTGGTCTCAGAAAAGAAGTACCCTGAACTTCACTGTTTGTCTAGTGTTCTCTAATGTCTCCTGATTAATACAAGCAGTTTTAGTTGGTATAGTTAATTTGATACTATGCTCTACTTTACTATATTAACATAAATACTGTTTCTTTAATCTCTATACCTCTAGGCTCATAGGTATTTCAGGATTGTTGAAGTTTAAGTCCTTGGATGTTTTGAAAATATTATTTAAGTCTAGAAATTTAGATTTTTACATCTTCTAACTTCATCTATCTTAGTTTTTTTCTTACATTTCGAGTTTTGTCCATCAAATTGTATAACTTTAAAAAGGATTCTGATATGTACATTTCTGAGAAAAATAATTTGTTCTTTACTCATAAATAAAAATATAATTTTTACAGCTGCTAAAAATCTCTCTGAAATTGGGACATTTTCTCTATTTTTCTGGCATTAATTATTATAAATAAATCAGAGGCCAACAGATTTGTATGTATCTATTAATCTTCCTGAATTGAGCCTTATAAATATGCAAGTTTTGAAAATTATTTAATGCAAAAAGTGGTCATTTCTATCAAATATTATCATTACCTATGAATTTATTTTACTCTTAAGAAATAAAAGAAATCCATAATTTAAATTTATATTACTTCTATATATGAATAATTTCCTTTCCTTTTATCTTGTTTTTGACCTTATTTTAGCGAGCTGGAGACCTTCTTGCATTGGTCTTTTGCATAATAATAGAAATTTCAAAACTGATTTCCTATTGTTGAGTCCATAGACTTAAAGCATCTCATTGTTTTCCTAACATTTCTTGAGTCATAAAATTGCCTTATTATTCATGCTTCTCATCATGTTCTCTTTGTAATGATTTGAATGGCTTCCTTTCTTTGTGTCACTGTCCTTTACCTTTGGTCTCATATATTTCAAGACAGCTTGGATATTATTATGAAATTGGAGTGCATTCTTTGTGAATACGTCTGTAGTGTTTTTTCAAAGACATATTGTTCCTCTCCATGACCAAGGCCATGTTCTCATTTATTTTAGCATATGCACAGATCCTTGAGTGATAAACTGTGTGCACTCAGTCCTGATAGTACCTGAGGTACAATGATGTAATTTTCCTCTCTCCTAAACTCAGTAATTTCTCTACAGTCTACTCTATTCAGTGGCTTTTATTTATTTGAAAATGAATACTGAAGGCAAATATGTTTGTAAGTTAAATTTTCCTATATTTGTCATGATTCTCTTAACATGATATTTATTTGGTTACTAAACTCATATCTGGGAAATGAGAGTTCCAAATCTCTATAAATTAGTTTTCGAACAGCTAGAAAAATTTTCCACAAATGTGTCTAATAAAACTTTTATAAAATTTCGTAAGACAATGGATTTTAATTTAAAACCCTAAGATTTAAAATAATTTTGGGATTGGAGCGAAGGGTCAGTGTTTAAGAGCATTTAATGTTCGTTTAGAGTATCCAGATTGGGTTCCCAGCACATACATGGTAGCTCACAAGCATCTGTAACTTCAGTTTCACAGGATGCCATGTTCCTTTCTTAACTGTGTATAGGCACCAGGCAATTATATGTTGCACATACACAGATGTTCTCAAAACATGCACACATATAAAAAAAGATTAAATTAATTAAAAATCAAATCAAAATATACTGCTACAGAAAAAGCATTTATTATACATTTATATTTTAAGATTAACCAAATTTCATAGCCAGTATTGCATAACAGATAACTGTTTATCTTAGGTGTGTCTTCTAGAGTTGCAATATACATTCAGGGCACACCTGAATGCAATTCTAACTTTCTCTCCTTCCTTATGACTCCCACAAACTCCATTTCTGCCTGGCAGCACTATAGCCTGCTGACAAGGCTTTAACCTGAGTCTTTAGGGAGGCCTTAAGAAAAACAGAGTGAGTAGAAACAATTTATTTAGGGTCAAATATACTTACAGGTTAAAAAAGATACACCTAAGCATTTCCAGCAAAACTTTACTGAATTTTAAACCATTTGGAAGGCAAGTGTAGAAGAATTATGTTACGTATGGGTGCGCGATTATGCAAATAGAAAAAAATATGAGTGTCAATTTCATTCACCAGTCCTGAATCATTTCTCAAATCCCAGGAAGTGCAAAATCTCTGTGCTCATAGGAATAAGAATACGTCAAGATTCTAGCAAGTAGCAAGCAGTAGGAGTAGGTAGTTGGAAACCAAGCAATATCAAGATGGTGAGAAACCAGTAGATACTAAAAGGGGGTAAGAAATATTCCTTTACAGGTTTGAGAAGGAATAAGACTTTTGAAGATACTATACAGCATCTCCAATGAGAATCTATCACTATTGTTACTACTGTAAAAATCATTGGCAAAAGCACCAGATGGTTTTAAATAGTTAATATATATATATATATATATATATATATATATAACATGCATACATGTATATTGCAGTAATTTAAAATTTTGTCAAAGCTCATGAGAAAGTATTCCTGAAAAGTATATATATCATCTGGCTAAAATTTTCTGAGTTTTTTGTTTGTTTATTTGTTTTTGACAATTCATAAAGCTATAAAATATTTAGAAGGAGGACAAAAGTGAGCTGGTATTTTAAATGGTTCTGTGGGTGGCCATAGATTTGTATTAAAATGAAAATATCTAAAACAGTTCTATGTTAGAATAAACAATCTTTATGAAATTGATAAATAGTACCACTATATTTTCTTTTCCTTTGAGAGAAAATGAGTTTATTATGAAAAATAACTTAGTATTTTGTTATTCATCAAGAAAAGCAGACTTCTGATGGATGGATCAATTACAGAAGTCTTTGACTCAACTCATGTTGTCAGGAAAATATTCACAAATGAAATTTGGGAGTTTGGTGTTTATTTGCATGTAATCCTTGGGTGTAGATACTATTTAATTAATTGGCATCATTTAGCTTATATTAACATTGCATTTCTATGAATATGCTTAGCACTGATAAAGAAAATATCCTTACACTGATAATATAATTAACTGCTCCAATCAAGATAAGTCTCATATATCAATAACCACAGAGCTTCCATCTAGAAAGTTCTGGAATACAATTTTTAAAGTAGATTGATAATGAAAGCATTCTTGCACTTTTATAGAGTTTTAAGACTAGTCATCTAAAATTCTGGTTAGAGCAGTTTCTTCAAAACTTTAACTATATACAAAGAATGTCACTTCTTAATTCTTTTCAGTCATATATGGTAGAATATACTAAATAATTTGGAATGGCTGTATTTTGTGTGAGTACCTGTGTGAGGAGGTTGAAGAACTTTGGCAATGACTGATAAATTTTCTAGACTAACATCATAGTAACTCATTTCTCTCCTGATTATAAATTAAGACTGTCAACAAGTCATTGAAATGAATTTTGAATATGAAAAATATGAAATAAGAACTGGGCAGGCCAAGAAATAATAATATGAGATATAAAGTGTTAACTCTGACCAAATAAATTTCAATAACAGGTTCCCATAAATTAAGCAAATTAAAGGATTAGGATTTAATAGGAAAGTAATATGTGAAAAAGACATCAAACTGATGGTTGTCTTTGGTCTTCAATGACACAGAGAACCTAAATAGTGTGTGAGTGCAGAGATAGTGTCTGTAATCTTTACTAGCCTAAAATCACTTTTGGAGTATATGTACCTGAGGTGGTACTGAGGACTAAATCCAAGGCTTTTCACATGCTAGGAAAGTGCTCTACTACTCTTTATCTCTAGCAAAATAACATTATTGTTATGCAAGGAAAGTATTAAGAATAAAAAACTATTAATGAAAAATACATTCATGATGCTTAATATCAAGAAGGTGAGTATGGCAATGATTTGCCAGTAATACAAGTGATAGTTTCATACTGGAGATATGCTATAGTAGATTCTAGAATCTGGATAGGCTTATTCTTATAACCACAGGGATTTTTCACATTCTGGGGTTTGAACTACTTCCCAGAAGTGGTGGACAGGACTGACACACATGTGCTTGTGTATCTGTGAGTAATTACACTTGCCTTCAAAGTGGCTTGAAATTCAGTAAAAGTTTTGCTAGAAGTGCTTAGACGTATAACTTTAGACAATAAAAAGTATCTACCTTGCATAAATTGCATCTACTCATTCTGGTTTTCTTAAAAGTCTCCCAAAGGACATGTGTCAAAGCCTTGTTAGCAGGCTGTAGTGCTGCCAGGATATGATGAAGTCACAGAGAGACAGAGAGAGACAGAGACACAAAGAGAGACACAAAGAGAGAGACAGAGGAAGAGAGAAACAGGGAAACAGAGACAGCAATAGAGACAGAGAATGCCTGAATAGTAATAAAGAAAATTAATATCAAGACGTGGCATTGCTTCTATAATTACACCTGATGTCTGGTTCAGAAAGCTTTTTTTTTTTTTTTTAAATGCAATGCCTCCTATCGGTCTCAGGCATTTGAATACTTGGTAGTAGTTCATGTTTTTGGGTAACAATTAGGACATGTGGTTTTTTTTAGAAGTATGTCATTGGGAACAAGTTGGTTTCAGAAATCCCCCACCACCCCCAGTGCCTCTCTGCCGCCTGCCTGAAGTTCAAAATGTGAAAGTCTAGCCATTCTCACCATCACGCCTCCACACTGCCCTCATGGATTCTAACTCTTTGGAACCATAAGCCCAATGAAATGCTTTCTTTAATAGTTTCCCTGGTCATGATTTTTCTCATATCAATAGAAAAGTAAGCATTCAGGATTCTATGGGCCTGGTTTAAAACCCAGTTTAAAAATACTGGGGAAATTTGGCTCCCTAGAGCAAGCATAGAATCCTGTTAGTAGAGATACCAGATGCTTCTGGAGAAAGTTGGATTGCTAATAAAAATAGTCAGAGTAAAGGCCAACCTTTTGGGTTAATAGAAATGTGGAATCCACAAGGAATTAGACTATGCGCCATTTGTATCATATTCTGTCAATGCTCTGATACTTTGCAGGAAGCTGAGGTGGAAGGAGAAAGAATAGTTTACTTGGTAGAGGAAATTTCAACGCCTCATACCAATTCAGGCAGTCACGAGGGCTATCATTGGCAGAGTTTTGTCAGCTAGACAATGAGATCTGGGAGCAAAGAAGATTGGAAAGTTTGAAAAACTTGCAGCCTTTCCAGAAAGGAGTGCAATTAAAGTTACAGCCAAGTGTGGTGCGGTTGCCAAAGAATCTAATTTTGTACTGAGAAATCAGAGAAGATTCCTTGATGGCCTCTCAAGAATCAGCAAGATTGCATCCATCACAGACTTCAAGACTTTTGTTTGTGATCAGAGCCGTACTGTCTCAGGTGTTGTTTTTGTGGAACTCGTGTGTCTGAGTAGAGCAGATCAGGCCCTCACAGACCTTTCAGCCATGGTCCTAGTGGACATAACTATTGCTCATACTGGTATTAACTTTAGTGTCATCCACAAAAAGCTAGTTTGGAAATCACGAGAGAGAGAACAAGAGAGAAAATGAGAGAGAGAGAGAGAGAGAGAGAGAAGGGTTCAGCCACTGAAGTGCTTGACAGTCAAACATAATGATGCAAGTTCAATATAAGCAGCCGCATAAAAAGATAGGCATGGTGGTGCTCATTGTAATCCTAGTGTGGAAAGATGGAAACAGAGATTTTTCTCTCTGTGAGGCTCAAAGGTCAAGCAACCTAATCTAATCTCAGAGTCCCTGACAAATGAGAGATCCTGTTTATGAAACCAAGATGTGTGTTGTCTGAGAAATGACACTAGAGCTTAGAGTATGGCTTCCACACATGCAAACATGAGTGCACGCATACTTGCACACATGTGTTCTCATACACACACACACACGCACACACGCACACACAGAGCATACAAAATGAAAAATTGTAAAATCTTACAGTACCTTTCCTGTTCCTCTAACTCTACCCCTTCTTCTGTGATGTTCTCTGAGCCTTGGGGTGCAGGAGTTGTATTGTAGATGTATCAACTGGGATGGGGAACAACACAATCACTTGTTTTCGGCAGTTTGATCAATCAGTTATAGTTATCTATAATGGGGTCCTTCTGTTGTGAAGAGAGAGAAGTTTCTTTGAAGAGGGACTGAGAGCCAGGAAAGAGAAAAAAATGATTTAATTATATTTTACCTTATATCTTCTTAAAGAATTGTAGACTCACAGAGACTTTTGCGAAAAATTCAAATTACAGTTTGAAAGAATAGTCAGTAAATGGCACTGTGAGAGCACCCAGGAGTCATCTCTGAGAGGACAAGGCAGGCAGGTGTGGGAGTGATGCCAAGGAAACAGTGGAAAACCCAGGAAGACAGAGGTGCCAGGAAAGTGAGTTACTCGCAGAGGGACACCACATGCTGTGAGCTGAGTCAGCACCAAAGAATAGCCAGGAGGGCTGCAACCAGGAAAGCTACAGGGATAGAACTACTCTAGTCTTTGGTGACCTACATCAAACTCCTATGTGTACTGGGTTTTAAACTTTACACTGCAGCTTTTAGTGTTTGCGCTACTTGATATTGGCCTTGTGGTGGTCTAATTCCTCACTGGTAGTTTTCTATTCCTTCCTTTTGGATACTAATATTTATCACGTGACATTGTGTGTTTTAATTACATTTAATTGAGTTAAAAATTTTTATGAGTACAAAAGAAAAACTTTATGTATGAACTCAGAGGAGATTTTATTCTGGGACTTCTAGAAAAACGTGGAACACTGTTGGGATCTTCTAGAAGTAAACTGCATACATTTTGTATTTTAAGATGAATAGGTCTTCTATGGAGAACAGGGTAAAAAAAAAGATGAATAGGTCAAGGTCTTTCTAGGTCAAGGTCTTAATGTTACATTTCCATTTTGTTTTCAATTACTATAAATGGGTATCTTAAAAGTGGTCTTTTATGGGATAGCTGGCCCTGGATCTTACAGCAGGAGAGCTGCTCTTGCCTCTTAGGGGAGAGTGGCCTCCATCACTCAGGAAAGAAGGCCTCATCCCTCACCACAGCCATGCTCCTCACTTGAGCAGCACAATAGAGCTGGGGACACAGGTGAGCCCGTCCTGAGGACATGAGAGCAACGGAGCAAACCCTGGCCCCCTCATTTACCATATGGTGGCATGGCTAAAAATGTGTCCCCCACCAACCCTTTTGCTACCTGCATCAGGCTAGAGAGGTGGCCCTGGAGTCACAAGAGTGAAAGAACTAGTCCTGTCCCTTCCCTGCTGCAGCACACAGAGAGCAGGCCCTGCACCCCATCTGGACAGCATGACTCTGAGCTGACCCTGTTATTGCCTGTGCAGGTAAGTCAGCCCAGAGGGCATTAGAACAGGAGAGCTGACAGCCTACTCTTCATCGGCCCCTACAGCAATCAGAAAAGAGGTCCCTGCACCTCACCTAAGCAAAACAGTAGAGCTGGTGCTGGTGTTGTGAGTGTGACTGACACTGATCTGAGGACCTGAGAGCAGGAGAACTTGCCCCACGCCTTTCGGTAGGCTGCATTGGGTGAGGTAGCAGAGGCAGTGCTGGAGATCTTGCCCAGGTAGTAAAGATGAGGGACAACTGATAGAATGACCAACCCGGTTACCACCCAGGCTCAGAACCAAGCTTCTGAGTTGGCCCAGCCCAGCTTCCACATAACCTATAAACTGTTGGAGCAGGAGACAAACCTACAAATCCAAATTGACAGCAGAATTTCTATGACGCAGGCTGTACAAGAGTCCCAGTGAGAGTTCATTATCAGTCGCAGTGGCTTAGCAGAAGCCAGAAGTCTCAAGCCAAACCAATGACTCATGGCAATGATCATTTGCAAGTAAAGATGAATGGACTAAAGGGCAAACTGTGTGACTGTACTACAGCTTCCACAATAAGAGTCTCCTCTTGTTTGTTTGTTTGGTTTGGTTTGGTTTTTGGTTATTCTTTTAAATTTTGCTTTGTTTTAGGGTGGAGGTTGGCAAGGACAGAGGGCAGGCGTTAAGGGAAGTGGAGATAAATGGGATCAGAATGCATGATGTGAAATCTGCCAGGAATCAATTAAAGTTAAAACACACATATGAACAACAATAAAGGCATCTTTCAGAGCTGTGGTGCTATTGGAAGATTGTGTATATTCAGGAGTGAGGAAGGAATGGAAGGGAATGAGGTCAGTGAGGGTAGGCTCTTAAAGAGGGTATAGTGACTTCAGCCCTTCCTGCTCATTTCTGTCAAACACAGGTGAGCAGCTTTCCTACCCCGAATAGTTCCTATCATGATGTTCTGCCCATCATAGCAGAAAGAAATGATTCATCTGAAACTATAAGCCAAAGTAACTTCATTTTACTTTCAATAGATTTCCCCCATCTATGTTTTTTACAGTGGCAAAGTCAAATGCCATTGTATAGATGGAATCAAGAACCAAGATAGAAAATAACTAAGGTGCTGCTGTGTTCCATAAATGTTTATTACTAGATCCAGGTTCAACAGGGTTAACTGAGGTACTGAGATGCACTTATGGATGAATGGCATGGTCCAAAGCACACTTCTGGGGCTATCTTTGCATTTCCACAAGCTCCCTCAGGAATCCTTGAATATTTACCTATAGTTTTATCATCAGATTCAGAACTATAAACAGTTTGATCTTAGCAAATAAATGAAAACAATATTCCATACTTAATGGAGTTCACATGATATTTTGAGAGGATTTCTAAACCTTGGTTTATTCTTTTAAAACAAACGTTTTGGTCAAATAAACTTTGCAAATTTAATCTGCAAGTGTTTTCGTTAGTTATACTGGCATCTGTTAGATTGTGAATATTAAAATAAATGAACTGAGAGACATTCTTGGAGTAGTATATATTTGGATATGGTTGATTTGTTTAAGCATATTTTTCAATATAGAAAGAAAAACACTTTCAACAAAACAGCCTGGCACAAGATTTCCTGTTAGAACTAACTGATGACTTGATCAAGTATCAGGCATTGATTTGAACAATGGTAGAGATTTTTGTTGTTGTTGTTTTATATCTGGAGGTATTACATACAACGTGCAGACTAAAATGAATTTTCAAGCTGACCAAATGCAGTCATTCTACAAAGATCAGTTTTCAAAACTGAATGGATTGGGGATAGAGCTAGTCCTCACTTGCAGCCAATTTTTCTATTCCCACAAACCCCAGTGAAGAGAAAACTCAATAACTTTTCCTGTGCTTTTACAGGTTTCCAGTACTGTTTTAAAAAGGAAAGAAGTGGTTCTTCTGACAAGAAGATGAGTAATACTGTACTATAAAGCATAAAGTATTTTCTAAGCATATCAAAGTAAAAATTAGAGAGTTAAATGAGCATTAATGAGATCAGTCTGTCTTTCTATCTATTGTGTGTAATGATGATATTCTATATTGTATTTGCTAACATGACAGTTGCTTACATTCATCATATACATCCCAAACTTCTCACAGTGTATTTTAGGGAAAGTCTCTGTTGCCTTTGGAAAGTGAAATAGCTTTGTCACTCATTGCGTTAGTTTTGTCTTCACCACGGCAAAATATGGGGGCAAAATCAGTTGTAGAGCTCAAGGATTTCTTTGACCTACAGTTCCAGTGATTTCAGTCTATGAGGACTCTGCATACCCTTCCAGGACTCCATGAAACACAATGGTGAAGTGGAGAAGGGAGGAGAGAACAATATTCTTCACTTTATAAAAGCCATTAAAGTAATATTTATTTCCCACAATTAGGTACCACTTGCCAAATTTTCTGTATCTTCCAAAATATTGCCACTCATTGGAGAGCCAGCCTTCCACACATAAGCTTATGAACATACTAAATATCCACTTTGTAATACTCATATTGAGTAAATAAGGTTAACTTTTGCAGGTGTGAGTCTCTGTGCACATTCATAGGTCAGAACATATGTCAATATCTATCACCTATTCCCTTGAGATAAGAACTTCTCATTTTGCGCTAGCGTGAGGGGCCGCAATCCCCATTGTTCCCATGGTCTCTATTCCCACACTCAGCAGTGGTGTGGCACGAACATGTGTGGCCCCATTCAGCTGTATTCCAATTGTTGTTTTTAAAATTTATCCTTATTTGTGCCTCCACGTGTGTGTCAGTGAGTAGCTCTTTTCTTGTGACTGCAGGTGACTGGAGGCTAGGGACATTGGGTCCTCCTGGAGCTAGAGTGACAGGTCACTATACTTAAGGAGTTGGGAACTGAACTTGCATTCTCTGCAAGAACCACATGCATGCACTCTTACCAGTGAGCTGAATTGTCTCTCTAGACTAGCATCTTCTTTTATTTTTATTTTTCTATGTAGATCCTGGGGATTTGAACCAAGGTTCTATGTTTACACAGCAGATGCTTTTACTCACAGAACTAGCTCCCCAGTGTGTGGTCAACAATAACTTTAAACCATGAAAGCCCAGAATATTTGAAGAATACTGTCAAAGTGAGATCATACTCTGGTCTATATTAATAAGAGAAGTATGCCAAGGAAAAGGTCAGTTAGTTTTATTTTAAATTTTCAATCATAATTAAAACTCCTAATTCTCAAATTCAGGATGCTTGAGTTAGAAATAACCAGAATTCAATGTCATACTGGGCATCAAAAATAGTTTGTTGAGGCTTTTTCTGAGGTACATACTACCGAGTAATGCCCATACTGAGCAAAAATACAAAAATGACACTTATTTCCATATTTATTCTGATATAATCAGAATGACCTTCTGGAAAACCAATGATTGTCAGCAGAGAAAATGCCCTGTAAGTACAATTGTGTAGAGGCTCCGTGTTAAACACTATATTCAAAGAAATTAGCAGACAGTAAGCAGCAGAAATGAAGGAAAATCCTCTAAAATTCTTAGGAAGGCATGTTTTTCTAGTCTCTATACCTATATCTTTTTTTTCCACATTTAATTTTTTATTATTGCATTATAAATAGTACCATTCAAAATTTCCACCTCCTCTGCTCCTCCCATTTCCCTCCCTCTTCCCCACTCCCCCTCCCCTTTTCCCCTCCAGTCCTAAGAAGTCAGAACCGCAAGGGATTCGTCCACCCATCTATACCTATATCTTAATGCTATCTGTTTCTGGTATCACAGAGGGCCTGTCAATCAGGTCCTTTGCTGAAGTAAAGGAATGGATGATGTAGTTTAATTTTATTATGGAAATTGATTTGCATCTTTTATATTTCTTGATTGAAATCTTTCCAGGTAATGGCATTGAAGAATGCTCATAAAACTGCCATAACTAGGGTAATAACTATTATTATGATCAAATTTAATAAAAAAAATCCTTGCCTGCAATATGGGCACTATGAATAATTCATGTAAATTGTTGCTTAAAATGTGATAGAAAGGGAATGACTTGTAGAAAAAAAAACTTAATGTATCTAGACAGGAATGATAATTGGTTTTTGGAAATAATGAGTTCTTCATGTAGAAGCCAAGACTAACAAGGACATAGAAGAAGCTCCACACAGACAAGACAATCCACAACCAGAGTTTTCCAGGGTTAGTCGGATAGTTGAGTGCTATAAAAAATCTATCAGGAAATACACACCCTAAAATATTTAGAACCATGGTGTTTTATAAGCAAGATTTGATATTCAAAATCAGTCAGCATTTATATATTCTGAAGAATGTATGAATATTGGTTATAACTTTCAAGTTTAGTATTTTAGAAAAATCAAGATAATGCTAAGGAAATTGTTCAAATTCAGTACCAGAGTATTAGTTTTCTTAAAAAGTTTAAAAGGATTTTGTTTTTTCAAAAATATTTATTTCTGTAGTTATGAAAAATTGCTATTATTTCAGCTTAATTTTATTTATTTTTAACTCTGTTAATCTCGTCTCTTACTGCTTTTATTGGCTACCATCTGGTGGAAAAATATTGCAATAGCAGAAGGTTGAAATAAATGTAAGAAGACAATAATTCCAATCATAAATATATCCAACACATAGATTACTGTTCGTAAACAGCTAGACTGACATTAACTTTCTATGTATGACACTGAACTATATTATTACTATGCACATTACTCAAGTAGTTTTCCAACATACATTTGTTTATGCATGAAACAGGCTCCAAACTATATGACTATCATAGGAAGTAGAACCACGATTGTTTGAAATCTTCCCATGTCTACAGAATACCTAGTTTCCTAAACATATATGCTTTATAACTCTTGTTTCAGAATAATTGCATTTTTACATCATTTTACATGTAAGCAATGTTTCACAAGAAAGAGAATACAAAAGACCTTAGAAATTGGAAAGTCCTCCCATGCTCACGTATCGATAGATTTAACATTGTGAAGATAGCCATTCTACCAAGAGAAAATTACAGTTCCAATGCAATGTCAAGGAAACTACCCAGGACATTCTTTATAGAAATGAAAAAAGAGCACTCTAATGTTCATATGGAATAGCAAAGCGTCCAAGATGGTCAAAGTAATACTGAAAAAAAAGGCGCAATTCTAGAGGGATAGTCATACTAGATATCAAGCTATAGTATACTGCTGTTGTGATGAACAGCATTGTAGTGGTATAAAAACAGTCATGCAGAGCAATGGAACAAAACAGAAGACGGAAACATGAGAGCACATGACTACAGCCACGTTATATTTGACAAAGATGCCAAAAATAAACAGTGGAGATAAGACAGTATTTTTAAAATAATGGCACTAAGGAATTAAGTAGGGCTCATTCATTTAGTTGCTAGCATTATGACCGTGTATTTGCTTTTCCAAATGAGTAGGAAATATAGAAAGAATGACAACAGCAACTAGGTTTAGCTCCTTAACATGATATAATATGAGATGATAAGAGTATAGATGAAAAAACATTGGTTAGAATTTTTATTCACTAGGACTGATGGATACACTGCAGGGTCTCATTGCACTTCCACTCTTTCTCCCTCCTTCTCTCTCTCTCCCTCTACTCACACAGAAGCATAGATGTGTATATTTGAATAGCACATATATACACAATTATAATTTTATATAAACATGTATGCCACCTTCACATATGTATGTGTGAATAGTATAGCATATATGAGTATATTTACCATAGATCATATTTTCCTACATGTTTTTTATTTACTGTCAGATTCATTTGTTTTACAGATTTAGTGGCATTTTGTATTCAGCTGGAGATGCGGATACACTGGGATTGCAATTTTCTTATGTTATAATGCCACTATTTCAATCACATGAAAAGAAGTAATTTATAAAAATGTACTTCATCAGAAATAATGACTCATATTTTCCTCCAATGCTTTATATATAAAACCTTTGAGTTACAAATATCTCACTCACAGGATCTCTATTATTTTCATACAAAACACTGCTTAGCTGTTTCAAGGCTCTAATTATATCCTTTTTATTTCAGAAACTGCATTTTGAATTCTAAAGATGAGGCAGTTCAGTGAATACCAATGTTGGATTTTGAAAATCTTTGGATCACTCACATTGTTGCAATGAGGTAATGGTGGGAACACCTCAGGATCTAAGTATGAGTGACTGGATTGGTGGGCAAGTTATGCGGATACACTGTTTAATCTGGAATGATAGGAGATTATTGAACACTTCATTAACAAAAACAATACTGGATCCCATCTCAGAGAATTTACTTTATATACTCATTTTATATATCTGTGTCTCTATCTATCTATCTATCTATCTATCTATCTATCTATCTATCTATCTATCTATATCTATATACATACTATATAGATATAGATACATAAATTCTAATATATAGATGTAGGATTTTAAGTAGGATATAGTGTATCAGAAAATATAATAAAATACAATTATGAAAGTTGTTTTAGCATGGTATGGATGGGTTTCTTCCTAAACTTTGTTATATTAATCAATTCTGCCTAAAACATGTCTTGTGTTAGCATGCTGACTATGATCAGCTTCTATGACAACCAAAAAGCTGGCAGATTATATTGATTCATACAGGATGGTTTCCTAGGTTATAGACCAATTTATTAGACCTAATTATTGTATTAAAATGACTGGGAGCAGTAGCTGTAAAATAAGTGATACAATTTCACCGTTTTAAATATTCTTACATTTCAAACTCTATTAGCATATTTATATAATCTCCATGCTAATAATTGTAGAGGGTGAAATTTGGGAGTGACTTCAAAATACATATCAAGTTAATGAAACTTAAAACATGTAATAAATGTGGTTTAGTTTAAAAGATCAAACTGAATTTTTAACTTGGACATTTTAAATAAATATTTATTTTAATATTATTTTGAAAAATTGTTTAAAATCAATCATGTAGCACAAAACTGAAAGCATATGATTTATGATAGTATGATCTTTGCTGTTATCTTATGGCACATACCTTTTTGTCTTAGGTTGCTCTTTTTAAAATTGTGTTTTACAGTCAAAAGGAGTGTTGAACTAGACTTTATCATCAATTCTAAAATATGTATGTACTTTCCTATTTTTGAAATTATGATTGGATTGAGGGACTGTGCTTTGCTCATATGAATGCAAAATGGGGAAGAAGCTGTCAGTCAAAAGTGTTTGCTGATCTTGCAGAGAACCCGTGTCCCATCCCCAGAATGCACAAAGTGGTTCACAGCCACCTCTGTCTCTTCTCGCCTATGTGGACACCAGCACATAGCTGCTGTATATGCACTCATGAAGGCAAAAAATTAAAATAAAAATAAATAAGGTTTCAGGTAACTATAACAAAAAATGCAATTTTTGTATATTTCCTCTATCTACAATTGCATTATGCTGTTTGATGAGAACATCAAGACTTAAAAGAAGAAAACAGAAGGATGCCCTGGCGTGCCAGAGTGCCAACAGCACTTATGCAAGAGACGCAAGGTGTGATTCAGTGTCCATAAACAAACACAGAATACAGTATAGAATCTTCTGTTATAAAAGTGAGTAACTTCTGTTGCTTTATGCAGTATTCAACACGGATCAGCAGATCTCAATAGTCAGTGACTGAGTACCATACAGTGTGCTTGAAACATTCCACTAGGCTTTAGTTCAGTGTAGCAGCTGGACTTTAGGGTATGGGAAATGTTGCTGTTTTAATGCTCTTCCTGGATAAAGAACAATGTCACTGTGAAGCCAGTGTAGGCAGAGGCTGCTTGTTCGTTTCCTGGCTACCCAGACCCGAAATATTCACACAGAATAAATAAATATATTTATTACAACACTGCTTTGCTTATTAGCTCATGCATATTTCTAGCTAACTCCTAATTAACTCTAATCTTGAATTAACCAATTTTTATTAATTTTATATTTTATCACAAGGCTTGTGGTTTACTGTAAGGTTATGGGGCATCTGTCTCCTTTGGCAGCTACGTGACATATCTCTGACTCCTCCTTCTTTCTTACAGCATTCAGTTTAGTTTTTCTGCTTAGCTCTCTTCTGCCCTGCCATAGACCAAATTGGCTTCTTTATTAACCAATGATAGTAAAATATTCACAGCATACAAAGGGGAATCCAACATCAAGACTGCTTCAAGGATCCCAAATGAACTATTTGACTCTTTTAGATCTCTGTACTTCAGAAATCTAAAAGTACCACATGCAACTGATATATGTTTTGGTGATCAGATATTTCATTTCCAATGTCTAAAGAAAACTCATGTGTCTGTTTTTCCAGTAAAGTCACCCTGGTCAGTTCATCTTGATGCTTTAATGGAGAGCTAAAATAAATCTAGACTAGACATAAGAGCTCTTCAGACTTCCTCCTCTCTTCAAATTTTCTTCTGGAGATACCATAATTGTCTCTGAATATCGTATTTTCTCTGTTTTATGTTTATATTTTCTGTCTGCTTTCATGTTTATTGACAGTGATACCTTCTCCAGAGCTGTCATCAGGCTGCAGTGAAAGAATGTGGCGGGCAATGAGCACCCACACCATCAGCACTTTGCACTGCTTAAATATTTGATGAGCAAGAGCTAATCATATTATTGGATATGTAGTAGATTATTGACCAACAGGAAAATGTTTGATGTTTTGTGGGTTTCAAGAGACTTCTAGGCTAATTAACCAAGGATCTTACTGTGTTGATTTTTTATGTAAATGTTTAGCATGTTGACAGTTACAATTTTGATTACCATTGTTTAAAGATGGTAATATTTTCATTTTCTCTTCATTATTGTAGAATGGTTATTAAGAAAGCTGGAGATTTTTGTGACCATTCTTATTATTTACTGCTAACTGTTCTAAGAACAGATCAGTTTTGTTTGAGGGATACTTTATGTATTTACACAGTATTTTTGCTTGTTTTATCTGGCTCTAAATTTAACTTAAATTTGATTAGCGAAGTTGGTTACCTAAAATTGTTTAAAATGAACTTTAAAACGATCTCACCTTCTAATTTAATCTGCATGTATTTTTTGGGGGGAGTCACAGTCTTACAGATGGATGGCCAATGCAATAATCAGATCTTTGTTTTCTGAATAGACATTTTTAAATGTGCTTTATGGAAACCAAAGGGAGTTTGTTTTTTCAGATTTCCTAACATGCTTAAGCTTGTTAGCAAGTTCATAAATGATTGAATAATAAAACTATTTAATAAGTTTTTAAATAAACAATCAGAGAAATAAGAACCAAGAAATAAACAAGGTATTCCATATGTCCTTTCATAGCTGATGCACAAATGTACCATGGAACAGAAGGCTTTCAGTAATTTAACTCACCAACATTCTTGCCAATACTTACTATCTTTTGTTTTGCTGTTTTAATGGTAATTCTAAAAGGTAGACTGCTGTAGGATATTTGTACACTGTATGAGGATGTATTGTTGTTATTGGTGTAATAAAATGCTGACTGGCCAATAGTTAGGGAGGAGGTATAGGTGGAACTTCAGTGCAGACAAACAACTTGGGGAAGAAGAAAGGTGATGTGGGATACCCCTCTGTATGCTGTGATTACCATTGGTGAATAAAGAAACTGTCTTGGCCTGTTGATAGGGCAAAACTTAGCTAGGCAGGGAAAACTACCCTGAATGGTGGGAGAAAGGAGGCAGAGTTGGAGAGAAGCCATGGAGCTACCACCAGAGACAGACATGGTGAAACTTTGCTGGTAGGCCAAAACCTTGTGATGATGTACAGATTAATGGAGATGGGTTAAATTAAGATGTAAGAGCTAGCCAATAAGACTCTAGAGCTAATGGGCCAAGTAGTGATTTAAATAATATAGCTTTTATGTGATTATTTCGAGGCTGAGCAGTCGAGAGCTAACAAGCGGCTCCTCCTTACAACAGAAAGGTGGAGTGGCTAGACAGACATGGAAGAAACAGGGAATGTCAGAGTAGAGGTAACAGTCACAAGTCATTTGGCAGCATGTCGTACAGGCAGATGTTTCTATCCTGTGCTCCAGTTCTCAAATAATCAATGCAGAGGCTGACTAGTCTCAACAAGACAAGATAGATAATAGAGAATTTCCCATAATTTTACCAAATACAAATATCGTAACTGCAATTCTTACTTGATAACTGATTTTGTTTCATACAATTTTATTATGTTAAAGTCAAAACCTTTCTTCTTAGTTAGACAAAAAAGGGGGAAATGTTGTGGAATAATCCTTCTGTATGCTGTAAATATACATTGCTCTCATTGTTACTAAAATGCTGGTTGATAGGAAGAGATTGGGTGAGACAGAAAGAATGCTGGAGTGGAGTGAAGAGGGGTCAATAGGAGTTGTAGAATGAGTCAGACACATAAAATAGGATAAATGTAAAATCCACGAGACTCAGGGCAGCTCAGAGATTAATAGAAATTGATTAAGTTGTAAGAGCTAGTTAGTAATAAGTCTGAGCTATTAGATGAACACTTATAATTTATACTAAGCCTCATTGTGGTTATTTGGGAGATGCTGCTAGGCCAGAAACTTCCACCTACAATGTAGATTAATAGAAATGGGTAAATTTAAGTTATTAGAACTAGTTAGGAAAAAGCCTAAGCTACTTGCTGAGCTTTCATAATTAATATAGTTTCTGTGTCTTTATTTGGAAATTGGCTGAGGAGACAGAGAAAGACTCATTACAGAAGGTAGAAGATATCTAAATGTGACTTTGCTAATGACAAGTGTAAGCGACTTTTAAAAACTGTTGGTTGGCAGTGTGTCTTCTTTTGAGAAATGTGCGTCCAGTCCCTAACTGAAGCTTTAATCAGGCTAAATTTGTTTTAAAACTGTAGGATTTTCCCATAGTGTTTAGATATTTAAACTTATTGGATATTAGTTTGAAAATGCATCTCCATTCCATCATTATCTCACCTTATTACTTCATACTTGCTTTCTTCCCCATGCAGAGGCATTTTTATTTATTATGGTCTCTCTATGCTTTTGCTTTGATTGCCTGTGTTTTGGGTGGTCCTTTCCCAAGTAATCATTGCCAGTGTTTCTTCTAGAAGTTTTATAATTTCACATGTAACATTTAGAATTCAGCTTGAGAACTGTTGGACATGTGTGTGTGTGTGTGTATTGTGTATATGTATGTATGTGTATGTGTGTGTGTGTGTAGCATAAAAGTTCACTCTCACGATGCAGCATGCCTTATCTTTCCAACTTTATTTGTTGAAGAGCCTATTCCATTCCCATTCTGTGCTGCCGGTTTGATGTACATGAACAGATCTCCTCCGTTTTGTAGGTTTATGTGTATGAGATACTCAGGCAGCATGCTCTTTTCATTTCTTAGGCTTTGCAGTAGATTTTGAAATCCAGTAGATCACTGCTTCTAGACTTGTCCCCTTTTTAAGGTTGCTTGGAATTTCATAGGAATACTACAAATTTTTCCTATTTCTGAACATTTTGACATTGGTATTTTAGTGGGGATTTCCTTGAATCCTTACATCCGTTTGCGTAGTATAGGCACTTTACCATCAAATTTCTCAGTGTAGAAACATTGATATGTCCATGTTTTGGCACCAGATGACTGTAAAAAAAGAAATAAAAAGGAAAGCAAAGGGAATGACTGCTCCTAGGTGGTGGAGGAGAAAGTTTATTTTATATAAAAAGGAGGGCATAGTTAGAGGCAGGGATATTCCGGAGAGTTCAGAGTGGACATCCAGGCTGAGCTGGGCTATGTAGGAAGAGGGTTAGTTTAAGGCAAAGGGAGAGAGGGGTATCAGGTACAGCATCTGGGTTGCCAAAGGTCCAAAAGGGAAGGGCAACTGGATTATATAGGGAAGAGCCTCTGGAGGGAAGGCAGCCCAGATGCTGGCCTCTAGATTTCAGGGTAGAGGGCAGGATATTCAAACTATACACTGTAACAGGTAGGAACTAAGTGATGGTGGGAGAATCTGGCAGCCAGTTCCAGCTTGGAAACCTTAAGTATGCACCTAAGCCATTTGTCTTGGGTTTGAAACTTAACAATATCTTCTATCTTCTTTAGTTTCACCAATTCGTATATCTTATTGTATCCAAATATTTCAGATTCTGCTTACATTTTGTACTAAAATTTTTATTTTTGATACTAACACAAATATATTGACCACATATATGACACAAATATATTGACACATATGGCAAATTAAACCTTAATTTTTTTAACTTTTTGACTAGCAAATATTTGTGCAGTCATTAGAGTTCCTACGTATAAAATCATAATTTCTGAAAGCCATGTTGTTCCTTTTGAAGGCATAGACTTCCTTGAGTTTCTCCCCTCTCCCCCATGTCCCTTTCTTTGTGCTCTTTCTGTCCTTTTATAACTTTGTTTATCTCTTTGTGTTACTCTTGGACTTTCAATTCTGTGTTTAATAGAAGTGGCAAGAGTGTGAATTTTCATCACCTGATAATCTAATGGAGTTTTCAGTTTTTACTTTTTAATGTGGTGTTGCCAATTGGTTCTCCATTTATAGTCCTTAACATCTTGGGATATATTTCTTCTATTCCTAATTTGTTAAAACATTTAATAAAGTCATTTTTCTTTGTATTTGGAGATGATTTTTAAAGCTACTTTTATGTTACTCTGATAAAATATCATAAACAAGGCAACTTATACAAGAAAGGTGTAGGGCGCCACGGCGCCTCCACGAGCACGCTGGCTTAGAGCCAAAGCACCATTCCCTGTACTTTTCCTGGTGTAGTGAACAACTTCTCCGCATGCACTTTCCTATGAAAGGCATTGTATGACAGGCATCGTATGACTTGACCAATCCGGTCATCGTACGATCCCGCCATACCGACTTGAGCCTATCAGGCGTTGACACATCAGGGCTTTGTTCGGAACTGCTTATAAGCGAGCTGTGCCGGGGATCGGGGTTCCTTTAGCCTCTCTCATTCATAAGTGTGTTCCAATAAAGTGCGTTCTGAGAAGAATCCTCTTGTAGTCTCTTCTGCTGGCAGACGCGACGCGCTACAGAAAGGATTTACTCGAGGCTTACAGTTCCGCAGACATAAGAGACCATCACTATCTTTGCTGGAAGCATAGCAGCAAGCCCCAGGCATAGTGACAGGAACAACTGAGAGCTCACATCTTAAACTGTAAACAGGAGGCAGAGAAAGTGAACTGGAAATGGTACAAATTTTTGAAACCTCAATGCTAGCAAAGCCACACCTTCTACGCATCCCTATTTAGGGTAACCGACTGGAGACTAAATATCCAAATAAAAGGGACTATGGGGTTCACTTTTATATAAAATAATCAAATGACATTATTTTCATTTTTTCGTTATGTTTTTTAGTCCATTATATTAATCAACTAATTCATGTAGAAACATCTTTGTATACAAGGTGTAAGTCAGACTTGGCTATTGTCTGTGGTTCATTTAATGTACTATTGATCTCTACATCTTTCTTCATCAGAGACACTGCCCTTAGATTTTATTTCTTGTTCCGTTATCTCTCTCTGATTCTGGTATTTGGTGATGTTGATCTTATGAAATGGGTTTGGAAGTGTTTTCTCTTTTAATATCTCTTATTGGAAAACTTTATGCAAAAACTTTAAATGTCTGTAGAACTCAGCAGCACGATTATCTGGTCTGGGCTTTCCTTTGTTCAGGATGTTTTATTGCCAGTTCAACCTCTTATTAATTAGTGGATTACTTAAATTTCTCTTCTTGAGTATTGGGTGGGTATTTGTGAGTAGGAATGTATGCAGGCCTTCCAGATTACATAATTTTAGTGTATCAATGTTTAAAACTTTTTCTTTTGGCCCTTTATATTTCTGTGGTATCAGTTGCCATTTCTTTTTGTTTTCATTTAATTGCGTTATTTCATATCTTAGTTACTGTAACTAATGGTTTGTCTTATTTATTTATTTGAAAATCAACGCTTCAGTGCAACGTTTTTCTCTTGCCGTATTCATTCTTTTGTACTTTTCTAACTCATCTTTGCTATTTCCTTCCAGTTCTTTGAACTAAGAAGTTTGGAAATTTTTTTTCTTTTTCCTGTTTTTCTTGAATTCTCTAAGTTATGGTATGCCGTGCTTCCATTTTCTTTTTCTATCTCAATATATTTTTTCCTTCTTCCCCTGCTTTTTTTTGATATGTCATCAAGGAATATTCAAAAATGTAACTTTAATGAGTACATATTTTTGAATGTCCCAGTTTTTCCTTTGTTACTAATGTGTAATTTTACAACTTTCTCCGAAACGTACTGGAAGTGTTTTATGTCCCAGTGTGATTCATACTGGGGAGTATTCCCTGAACACTTGAGAAGGACATACATTCTGTTTTTCTGAAGGGTAGGTGCATCTATTTTAGGTGCACTTGGGCAATAGTG
>PVIU01018528.1:0-38753 GCA_004026605.1 Ondatra zibethicus
CCCAGTCCAGCTGGATTGGTGTGCTCCCATTAGTTCAGGCACACTGTCTCAGTAGGTGGACCAGCCCCTCACGGTCCTAACTTCCTAACTCATCTTCTCCCACCTTCTGCTCTTCACCTGCACCTTGGGGGCTCAATCCATTGCTCTGATGTGAATGTGGGTCTCTGTTTCTATCTCCATCCATCGGATGAAATTTCTAAGATATCTACATTAAGAGAATCATTTTAGGGTTGGCAAGATACTTGGCCCTGGGGATCCCAGGTGTCCACGGGCATGTCCCCAGCTAGGTATTCAGGCAGCAGAGGAGAGGGTGCCAGAACTAGCCTTGTACCATAGTCACATTGATGATTATCTTGAATACTTAGGTTTTTTAAGTGAACTTAAATATATGGTGGCTCTGACAAAATATCAAATTAACACAAAGCATTTTCTGAATTGTTTCCATATTAAACTGAAGCAGTATTTTACACTGTTAACAGAAGCATCAAGAGGAAATGGAAACAAAAACTGGAAAGTTTTTATTTCTATATATGACTTCTGTGTACAGCTAATTGGAGTGAAACATACCAAGTCCAAAATGCTGTAATCATAGTAAGCAGGCTTATAAACTTCGACTAAAATTTATTTCTAAATTGCTTTGGTTTCCAGCAATGTACATAAATTCTCAGACTATGTTCTCAACTATATATACAGCATAGATTCTCAGACTCACTACTGGATCGATATAATTTTATGAATAATTTCCATGGAATATTAATAAAAATCTTGTTATGAAAGAACATCTTACAAACATATCATGAAGATATTGGGTGAAGTGCTTTTAAAATTAATTATTTATTTCTGAAATATATATATATATATATGGGTGCTTTGTCTGCATGTGTGTGAATGCACTTGAAGAGGACATTGAATTCCTTTAAAGAAGGTTATGAGCCATCATGTAAAAGCTGAGAATTAAGCTCGGGACCTCTGGAAGAGCAGTCAGTATTTTTAACTGTTGTGACATCTCTCCAGCCCCATGAAGGGGGTTTTTAATAGTAAGCAAGGATTTTTAAACTTTTACTTCGAAAATGTCACTAGGTGACTGCCAGTGGTTGTGGAGAAAATTTCAGTAATTTTAATTGGTAATTATTCAACTTCTGGATATTATAGTAAAAGACTGGACCATATTTTCTTAGCATATGTGTTAATATCCTTTAAAATACTATATAGTTTATGTGTCTTACAGAAATCTGGAAACTGTTTGCACATTAAGAAAAATAAATATTTTGATTTCCTAAGGACAGGGACTGTTTTCTGATGCCATTTTAACAATGAAACTTTGTCCACATGACCTGAAGTATGGCAGAGAATCAGTGAAGATTTGTTGAAATTTAGAGTTAATTATTATTTCAAAATCCAAATAATTGAAATCACAGAGCACAAAAATAACTGTAATAAGTATTCAACATGGAGGGATTGTTTTAATTGATGTCAGAATATTTTCTGTACAACTTTGGTTGTCCTACTTTCATATGCACACCATATTCATAACTTTATTTTCTAGATTATAGTATACACTTTATGTCATTTACCCTGTCAAGCAGAAGTAAATCTCTTTCCCCTACTATATCCTTTAGTGACCATCATTGCTTGCTAGTATTTCTTATAAATATTCATTTCCACAAGATATGTGGAAATTTTGAAATTCTTTGTTAAGGGTTATAAAACCATGGAAAATCTTCTGCTAGAAAAATACTCTAAAATTTGAGGTGATTTCTCATCTGTTCATTTGAGTCTATGATTACTAGAGGCACAAATTAATGCTAAAAGCAAGTAAACAAACAAAAACAGGCAAACAAAAAGCAATCCATTCTCATCTTCAGCCAATGTGATAGTCCAGATGTATAAATCTCACAAATAATTGATTAGAGTATTCTGAAACACAACTAAAATCTAATACTATATCTATGAAATATTATTAATCATATATATACATACATATAGATATTCATACACACACACACACATATATACATATATATATATATTTCTATTGCAGTTCGAATGTAAATTCTTTCCTACCTGGTGCCCAGCTTGTCACGGTATTGGGAAGGCTGTAGAAGTTGTAGTTAGAAGGTAAGCATAGCCAGATGATAACAGTTTCTGAGAGGATCCTTGCGTTACACTTGGTGCTACCCTGAGGAAAGTTCTCTTGCTTCTTGGTCCTGAAATTGTAGCAAGCACACCATTTGTTCTTACTACTAATGATCTCTACTCATCTCATCAAACTGTGAGCCAAAATAAACATCTCTATTAATTTACTTTGCTACATATTTTCAATGATAAGAGACATTAAGAAACTAGTATGGCATATTGGTACCAAGACTTTGGTCATGTTTGGAAAAACTTCCAACAACTGATGGGAGCTGTTGCAAAGTTCCATAGCAAAACATTAGGTTTAGTTCAGGGAGTTCTGAGGAGGAGAAGAAAGGATAAGAGAAACCAGGGCCACCACAAAAACATGGTCCACAGAATCTAATGACTGGGACACATGGGGGCTTACAGAGTTGCATTTTATTGTAACATATTATGCCATGTTTGCTTGATGCCCCTAGGAGGCCTGCTCTTTTCTGAACATAGATGAAGGGGGCATGGAATTGGGGTATGGGAGTGGTGGGGGAAGAATCTGGGGGAGGGAAGGAAGCAGAATCTGTTGTCTGGATGTAATACATAAACAATTTTTTAAAAAAAACTAATTTATGGTTGTTTTTATAAAAAAATGATCATATAGTTTCTTCAAAGAATGAGCAGTTTAGAAAATGGGTCTAGAGAACTCTTAGAGTCTTCTAAGTCCAGCTTGTGGGCTATTAAGCAGGAAAGATGAAGAAAGGAATGTAGAGAGAAATACAGTGAATACCACACTCATGAGGTTTCCTGAGAGAATAAAGACCTTATCCAGAATTGGAGTACAGATCGTTTCAGTTAAATTATAGAAACACATCCTTCTGTGATTTGTTTGTCCAAAATGTCTCCTAAAATGCTGAGAGAGGCAAAACTAAAAGGTAATGGATCACACTTGACAGCCTGAAGTCTGGGCTCCATATCCTTAGTGATCCGAACTCTTAGTCAGATTAAAGGTGAGAGAGTGGAATATTGTGTGTGTGGTAAGATGTAAAAGAAAGGTGGCTGTTTAGTTTGGTAAGATAAGTGATTTTGAGGCTGCACGTAAAGTGTAAAGTATTAGCACAGAGGTAATTGTTAAAGAATTTTTCATAATTAAATAGAAAACTCCCATTCTGAGCTGAGAAAACACTAAATATGCCTGGAAGATAATTTCCCACAATCAAAGGCTCTGGGAAATTAAAAGCTGAATTCATTTGAAAGAAGACTACCCAAAAGAACTACCCAACAGTCTGAAGGCTTCATCATAAAAAAAAAGCCATGGACAATGGAGAAGAATTCAATTGGATCAGCCACCATAATTCATAGGGTACTGAAACTATGGCCCAGATAATCTTGACCTTGCAGTATTACTTAGCATTATCCACTGGTGTTAGTTTTGCAGGTATATATGTTTAAAAGTCATGAATATTGTTAAATGCTTTTTCAGCATTTAATAAAATGATCATAAGTTTTTTTCTTTCAATTTATTTATATGATGGATTACATTGATAGATTTTCATATGGGGAACCATCACTGCCTCTCTGGAATTAAGCCAACTTGATCATGGTGTATGATATTTTTTAATGTGTTCTTGGATTTGGAGAGATCAGGGACACAAGGAACATATCTAAATATAATAAAAACAATATACGGCAAGACAACAGCCAACATCAGATTAAATGGATAGAAACTTTAAGCAGTTTCACTAAAGTCAGGATCAAGACAAGGCTGTGCACCTTCTCCATATCTCTTCAACATAGTTCTTGAAATTTTAGCAATAGCAATAAGACTAAAACAAAATCAATGGGATTCAAAATGAAAGGAAGAAGTCAAACTTTTGTTATTTGCAGGTGATACAATAGTATATAAGTGACCGCAAAACTCTAACAGAGAATTCCTGCAGCTGATAAATACCTTCAGTGATGTGGCAGGATACAAGATCAACTCAAAAAATCACTAGTCCTCCTATATACAATTCATAAATACACTGAGAAAAAAATCAAAGAAACATCACCCTTCACAATAGCCACAAATAACATAAAATAACTTGGGGCAAAACTAACCAAAGAAGTGAAAGACCTATTTGACAAGAACTTTAAGTCTTTGAAGAAAAAATTGAAGAAGATACCAGAAAATGGAGAGGTCACCCATGCTCCTGGATAGGTAGAATCAACATAGTAAAAATGGCAATCCTACCAAAAGCAATCTATAGATACAATTCAATCCACATCAAAATCCCAACACAATTCTTCACAGAACAATAAGCAACTTCATATGGAAGAACAAAAAACCCAAGATAGCCAAAGTAACCAAATATAGTAAAGGAAGTTTGGGAGACATCACCATTCCTGACATCAAGCTCTATTTCAGAGCTACAATAATGAAAAAAGCTTGGTATTGGCATAAAAACAGAAATTACCAAAGGAATTGAATCAAAGACCCAAATATTAGTTCACACACCTATGAACACCTGATTTTTGAAAAAGAAGCTAAACTTATACAATGGAAAAAAGAAAGTATCTTCAACAAACGGTGCTGGCATAACTGGATGTCAACATGTAGAAGAATGAAAATAGATCCATATCTATCACCATGCACAAAACTCAAGTCCAAATGGATTAAAGACCTAAATATAAATCCCACCATATTGAACCAGATAGAAGAGGAGGTGGGAAGTTGTCTTCAATTCATGCACACAGGAGACCACTTCCTAAATATAAACCCAATAGCACGGATACTGAGAGCAACAATAAACAAATGTGACCTCCTGAAACTGAGAAGCTTCTGTAAAGAAAAGAACACAGTCAATTAGACAAAAAGGCTGCTACTGAATACGAAAAGATCTTCACCAACCCCACATCAGACAAAGGACTGATCTCCAAAGTATATAAAGAACTCAGGAAATTAGACATTAAAATTCTAAATAACCCAATTAAAAAATTGGGTACTGAACTAAACAGAGAATTCTTAACAGAAGAATCTCAAATGGACAAAAGAAATGTAAGGAAATGTTCAACATCCTTAGCCATTAGGGAAATGCAAATCAAAACAACTCTGAGATACCCTCTTATATTATTCAGAATGGCTAAGATAAAAATCACCAATGATAGCTTATGCTGGAGAGGATATGGAGTAAGGGGAACACTCACCCATTGCTGGTGGGAATGCAAACTTGTACAACCACTTTTGAAATCAGTATGGCAGTTTCTCAGAAAATTGGGAATCTACCTACCTCAGGATCCAGCAATACCACTCTTGGTCATATACCCAAAGGATGTTCAATCACACTATAAAAGCATTTGCTCAAGTATGTTCATAGCAGCATTATTGGTAATAGCCAGAACCTAGAAACAACCTAGATGCCCCTCAACTGAAGAATGGATAAAGAAAATGTGGCACATTTACACATTAGATTACTACTCACTGGTAAAATAAAAAAAAAATGACATCTGGAATTAACATGTAAATGGATGGAATTAGAAAACACTATTCTTAGCGAGGTAACCCAGACCCATAGATGAATATGGTATGTACTCATTCATAAGTGGATACTACTATAAACCTATAAACAGAGGACATTGAACCAATAGTTCATGATCCTAGAGAAGCTAAGTAATAAGGCGAATCCAAAGAAAAACATATATAGAACCACCTGGAAAATGGAAACAGACAAGATAGCCTGATAAAATTGGGACCATTGAGGTAGGAGGTGAAGGAAGGGTAGAAGGGGTAGAAAAGGGGAGAAGGGGAGGGTTGGGGAGAACTTGAGGGAATTGGGATAGTCGAGATGGAGGAAGGATAGAGATGAGAGCAAGGAAAGAGATATCTTGATTGAGGGAACCATTATAGGGTTAGCAGAAACCTGGCTCTAGAGAGATTCCCAGGAATCCACATTGATGACCTTGGCAAAGACCCTAAGCAATAGAGTCCTTGTAGTTAGACTGATGAATATCTTAAATATCACCATAGAACCTTCAGGCAGCAACTGATGGAAACAGAGGCAGAGCTCTGGACTGGACTGAGCTCCCAATGTCCCGTTGAATAGTGGGAAGAGTGAGAATATGAGCAAAGAGGTCAATACCGTGATGGGTTCACCCACTGAAACAGTTTACCTGAGCTAATAAGAGCTCACCAACTCTAGCCAGGCTGAGAAGGAACAAGCATAGGACCAAACTAGTGCCTCTGAATGTGGATGACAATTGAGCCTGGGGCAGACTGAGGAGCCACTGGCAGTGGCACCAGGATTTGTCTCTACTGCATGTACTGGCTTTTTGGGATCCTATTCTCTTTGGATGTATACCTTGCTCAGCCTAGATATAGTAGGGATGGCCTTGGACCTTCCACAAAGCAATGTGCTTTACCCTCTATGAGGATTGGATCAGGGTGGGGTGGGAGGGTATCTGGAAGGAATGGGAGGAGGGGAGGGAGTGAAAACTTGGATTGGTATTTCTAAAAATCTAATACACTTATTAAAAAGCCATGAATATGTATACCAAGTTCCAGAAATCCCTGGAACTAGGCAGTATATAACAAGGTTGGATTCCCTGAATGGAGCTTCTGAATTTGCTTTTCATGAAACTGTGAAGATAATAACAAATTATTAGAGTTTCCAGGGAAGTAGGACATCTGCTGAAGAACACTGAAGGGTTTAAGTGGAGCTGGCTTATGAGAGTATGCCTGTATGATGCAGGCAGGAGTCCTAAGGCACAGGTCTACATTAGAGCTTCCTTAGTTCTACTTCTACTGGGAATACCCATGGCAGACATAGAGCTTTGGTTTGGTGGTATCCTTTCTATGTTTAATTTTGATTTGACCAAACATTCCATGTTCTTCACCTGTCATTTCCCTTTGGTATGGAAATATTCATAGTAAGCCAGGAAATCTACACACACACACACACACACACACACACACACACACACACACACACACACACACAGTTTAAGAGAATTTATGCTACCTAGGGTGATAATGCTCCTTTCAAGAACCATAGACTTTTTATCAAGAACATAATGCCAAGCATGGAAATACTATAATCCAGTTGTTGGTAGTGAGAACAAAGAATATCCCCCACATGATGAGATATTGCTATTGTCCTTGGTTGCCTGTCAGGACTTAAAGTTAATTAAGACCTTGTTTCTGAATATACCACATACTTCAGAAATAGAACTTGGAAAAATTTGAGCAAGGATTTACCTTGAAGTCAAGTCCCTATTTCTGAAGGCATCATATTCTTCAGAATAAAGGCTTTAGGAACTGAGCTGTGATTCACCTGGAAATCACCTCTCTGGGAGCTAGCTCTCATAGTATCTGAATGTCTGATGCAGGCTACTACAGCAATAAAAGCAATCAGTAGACCTACCCAACTATAAAATATATGAACCTCAACAACAACCAGACCAGTGAAGTCTCCCCAATGTTGCAATAGTGGTACCTGTATCTTGGGAGTAAGAAACAGTTATGAAATCAGACATAAGGAGCTTTTAATAGGCAGAAATATTCATGATTGACACTAAAATCTCACCCACTATCCATGACTGGTAAGTTCAGGAGTGCTTAAATATTTTTTAGCATTAAAAACCACAAGAATACAAAGAAAATTTAAAACACACACACGCAACTTTCAAAGAAATCTAGAAATTTATGATAAATTATAGAAAAATGGGTTCTAAAAATTTGGAAGCATCTACTCAGCCTATCATATCAATTCATATAAGTTAATAAACTTTAATACCCTGTTTTACAATACTAAAACATAATTGTGAATAAGCAATTTAATACATAATAAAAATTAAATCCTCACCTCACTCTAGCAATCCTTAACAAACACAGGATAGATTTAATTCTCTGCTTCTCAAAAGTTCCAGACTTGACATAAATGCCACTATAAAACCTGTCTTCTGGTGTTCCTAAAATTCCAGAGGAGTTTTCTTGATTTGACCTAACTCACAGTTCACTGACTGTAAGCAATCCTCACCCTGAGGCATTTGTCAAAATCAATCAGCAGAAAGAGTCAATCAACATTGCAGCTGCTCAAAACTAAAGCAGCATGAGCAAACAAGAGAACAAAAACAATGAAAGGAAAGAAGTCCCCAGAGGGCTTTTAACACCTTTGACCCACTTCAGGTATTCCAGAAAATCATGCAGGTTACACTCTGATTTTCATTATCATGAAAAGGCGTAACTACTCCTTTTTCTCTGAACTTTGAATAGAGGGTTGGTAAAAGGAGAAATAAAGGCTGGTAAGGATTTATACTGATTGACAGCCATTCAATCCATATGTCAATGTGCATTGATCTATTAACTAAACTGGAATATTTACTTAACTTTTAATGGAGATTGAGGAAAAACCCTTAAGTATTAACTGATTATTAAAATAATTTATAAAAAATATTTATTTTGGCTTTTTCTGAGACAGGCTTTCCCTGTATATCTCTGGTTGTCCTGGAACTCCCTTTGTAGACAAGGTTGGCCTCAAACTCACAGAGATCCTTTGACCTCTGCCTCCCTGAGTGCTGGGATGAAAGGTGTGCACCACCACTGCCCTGCGCTATAAATAATAATAATTAATTTTATTCTTTGATACTTCCACACACAATTACTTTTAATTTGCATTCAACCATTTCACCTTTACACCCTCTCCAGCTAAATTCCATCTTCATCCCAATGAGTTACCCACTGAATGTAATTTGGATAAATTGCATGAACATGGGTTATTTACTGGAATATGGGGAACTTGTCAGTTCCTATACTACTGAAGAAAATGACAATATCTCCTCCAGTAACTGTTAACTGCCAATATTCTTACTCTTTGGAAGGAGGAGGAAAAAGTAGCAAAAATCCCATGATGCTCAGGGAAACTTGTCTGTTCAACATTTTTACAGAGAACCACAATCAATCAAAAAGTTGATTTCTGGATTCCAGTGTCAAGGGACTCATATACCTTGAAAACAACCACCACACCCAAAATTCAAGAAACATGGGGAAGAGAGAGAAGAAAGAGCCAGAAAATAAAGGATTTTAAATTTTGTTTGTTTTGCCAAAATGAGTTTCCTAGAAATATTGTAAGCTACACCCACAAACTCTCCCTACAATGACTGCATAAATCTAACTAAGTGAGGACAAAACAGCAACCATGCCAAAGTAGAGTAGAAAAAGGCCATGAGTCCTCTAACATGTGGGGTTGGTGACAATCTTTTCCATTCTGTAGGTTGCCCTTTTGTTTTATTGACCATGTGTTTTGCTTCTTGGATTCAGAAATTCCATTTATTAATTGTTGTTCTCAGTGTCTGGGTTACTGGGGTTATATTTAGGAAGTGGTCACCTGTGCCAATGCATTCAAGTGCACTTCCTACTTTCACTTCTATGAGGTTCAGTGTGTTTGGTTTTATGCTGAGGTCTTGGATCCTTTCAGACTTGAGTTTTGTGCATGGCAATAGATATTGATCTATTTTTGTTCTTCTACATGTTGATATCCTGTTATGACAGCACCATTTGTTGAATATGCTTTCTTATTTTCATTTTATTTTATTTTATTTTATTTGCTTCTTTGTCAAATATCAGGTGTTTGTAGGTGTGTACATTTGTATCAGGGTCTTCAATTCACTTTCTTTGATCCTCCAATCGGTTTCTATGCAAATGCCAGGCTTTATCAGCACTGTAACTCTATAGTAGAATTTGAAGTCAAGAATTGTGATGCCTCCAGAAGTTCCTTTATTGTACAGGTATCCTGGGGTGGTGCTTTTCCATATAATGTTAATTATTGTTCTTTCAAGATCTGTGAGGCATTTTGCTAGATTGGATGTGGCTTGCATTGAATCTGTAGACTGCTTTTTGTAAGATTGCCATTCTTAATATGTTTATTCTACCTACCCAAGATTATGGGAGATCTTTCTGTTTTCTGGTGTCTTATTCAATTTTTTTCTTCAAAGACTTAAAGTTCTTGTGCACAGGTCTTCCATTTGTTTGGTTAGAGTAACTCTGAGATATTTTATGTTATTTGTAGCTATTGTGAATGGTGATGTTTCTCTGATTTCTTTCTCAGCCTATTTTTGATCTGTATAAACGAGGGCTACTGATTTTTTTTTGAATTAATCTTATATCCTGATCATTACTGAAGGTGTTTATGAATTATAGAAGTTCCTCGGTAGAGTTTTTGGAGTCACTTATGTAAACTATCATATCATCAGCAAATAGTGAGAGTTTTACTTCTTTTCTGATTTGTATTCTTTTGATCTCCTTCTGTTGTCCTATTGCTCTAGCTAGGACGTCAAGTACCATATTCAAGAGATATGGAGACAGTGGATAACCTTGTCTTGTTCCTGGTTTCAATGGGATCACTTTGAGTTTCTCTCTATTTTGTTTGATGTTGGCTGTTGCCTCTCTGCATATTGCCTTTATTATGTTTAGGTGTTTTTCATTTATCCCTGCTCTTTCCGAGACCTTTATCATGAAGAGATGTTGTATTGTGTCAAAGGCGTTTTAGTATCTAATGAGATGATGATGTGGTTGTTGTTTTTTTAAAGTTTGTTTAAGGGGTGGAATACACTGACAGATTTTCATATGTGGAAACATCTCTGCATCTCTGAGCTGAAGCCTACTTGGTCATGCTGTATGTTTTTTTCTGATGTGGTCTTGGATTCAGTTTGCCAGCATTTTAGTGACTATTTTTGTATCAGTGTTCATGAGTGAGATTGGTCTGTAAGTCTCTTTCTTAGTAATGTCTTTATGTGGTTTCAGTATCAGGGTTACTGTAGCCTCATAAAAAGAGTTTGGCAATATTCCTTCTGTTTATGTTGTGTGGAATAATTTGAGGAGTATTGGTATTAGTTCTTCTATGAAAATCTTGTAGAATTCTGCACTGAAATCATCTGGTCCTAGGCTTATTTATTTATTTATTTATTTATTTATTTATTTATTTATTTATTTATTTGGTTGGGAGACTTTTGATGAATCTTTCGTTTCAGTAGCAGTTAATGGTGAATTTAATTTACTTATCTGGTCTTGATTTAATTTTGTAAGTGATATTTATCCAGAAAATTGTCCATTTCCTTTAAGTCTTCCAATTTTGTGGTGTACAGGTTTTGAAATATGACCTGATGATTCTCTGGATTTCCTTCATATCTGTTGTTATACCCCCTTTTCATTTCTGATTTTGTTAATTAGAGTATTCTCTCTTTGCCTTTTAGTTTGTTTGGATAAAGGTTTGTGTATTTTGTTTATTTTTGCCAAGAATCAACTCTTTGTCTCATTGATTCTTTATATTGCTTTCTTTGTTTCTCTTTTGTTGATTTTAGCTCTCAAATTGATAATTTCCTGTCATCTAGTTCTCCTGGGTGAGTATTTCTTTTATTCTAGAGTTTTCAGATGTTCTGTTAACTCATTAGAGTGGGAATTTTCCAGATTAGGCATTTAGTACTATGAACATTCCTGTCAATACTGCTTTCATGGTGTCCCATAAATTTGGGTATGTTGTGTGGTCATTTTCATTGAATTTTACAAAGTCTTTAATTTTTTCCTTTATTTCTTCCTTGACCCATTGGTTAAGTAGGTGAGCATTTTTTGACTTCATTGTGTTTATGGGCTTTCTGAAATTAGTGTTACTGTCGAATTCTAATTTAAGCCATGGTGATCCAATAAGATACACAGGGTTATTCCAAAATTTTTTACCTGTTGAAGTTTTCTTTGTTACTGAGTATTTCGTAAACTTTTGAGAAGGTTCCATGAGGTGCTGAGAAGAAGGTATATTCTTTTATGTTTGGATGGAATGTTCAACATATATCTGTTAAGTCTATTTGCATTTTAACATCTGTTAGTTCCCTTATTTTTCTGTTAAGTTTCTGTCTGGCAGACCTGACCAGTGATGAGTGTGGGGTGTCGAAGTCTTTGTGTGTGGGGTTTAGTGTTTCTTTTACATATAAGAGTATCCATGTATTTGGAGCATAGATACTCAGTATTGAGGTTTCCTCTATAGGATTTTTTCCTGTGACAAATATGAAAGGTATTTCTTTGTCTGTTTTGATTGATTTTAGCTTGAAGTCTATTTTGTTAGATATGATGGTAGCTACACCAGCTTGTTTCTTTGATCTATTTGACTGGAAGTTTTCCCAACCCTTTACTCTGAGGTGATGTCTATCTTTGAGGTTGACGTGTGTTTCTTGGATGTGGCAGAAGGACAGATTCTGTTTTGGTATCCAATCTGTTAGCCTGTCTCTTTTTATAGGTGAGTTGAATCCCTTTATATTAATGGATGTTAATGACGGGTGATTGCTACCCTGTTATTTTCGTTTTCATTGCTGGTGATGTTATTGTATGTGTTTTCCCTTTCTTTGGGATTTGCTGCTGTGAGATCATTGATTGTCTATGTTTTTGAGGATATACTTAACTTCCTTGGGTTGGAGTTTTCCTACTAGTACTTTGTGTAGGTCTGGGTTTGTCGCTAGGTATTGGTTAAATCTGGTTCTGTCATGGAATACCTTGTTTTGTCCATCTATGGTAAATGAAAGTTTTGCTGTGTATAGTAATCTAGACTTGCATCCATGGTCTCTTAATGTCTGCCTAAAGGTTGACCAGGAGTTTTATGCTTTCATAGTTTCCATTGAGAAGTCAGGTGTAATTCTGATATGTTTGTCTTTATATGTTACTTGGCCTTTTTCTTTTGCAGTTTTTAATATTCTTTCTTTATTCTGTAAGTTTAGATTTTTTTATTATTAAGTGGGCAAGGGATTTTTTTTTGATCCAGTCTATTTCGTGTTCTTTAAGCTCCTTATATCTTCATATGCATATTTTTCTTTAGGTTGGGAAAGTTTTCTTTTATGATTTTGTTGAATGTATTTTCTGTGCTTTTATTCTTACATTTGATTTTTTCATGGTGTCCCATATTTTATGGATATTTTGTGTTAAGCTTTTGTTACAGTTAATGTTTTATTTGACTGATGAGTTTATTTCCTCTATTTTATCTTCAACTCTTGAGAGTCTCTCTTCCATCTTTAGTATCTAGAATTTCCACAGTTTGTGTTTTCTTTATTATTTCTATTTTGGTTTTCAAGTACTGGATCATTTCTTTCACCTGTTTGATTGCTTTTTCTTAGTTTTCTTTAAGGTATTTGTTGATTTCTTCCAATTTTTTGTTTGCATTTTCCTTAATTTCCTTGAGAGAATTTTTTATTTCCTCTTTAATGGTGTCAAACCTTCTCCTTAAGTTATTTTTTAGATCATTTTCTTCTGACAGCAACATCCATAGGACCAGACCCAAGAGAGCAACCTGCTCCAGAGCAGGCCTGAGTCAATGACATCCTCTGGAACAGGCCCGAGCCAGAAATCTCCTCTGGAGCATACCCAAGCCAGCAAACTCCACAGGACTAGGACCAGGCCAGCGACCTCTGTGGGAGCAGGTGTGAGCCACGGAAATCCATGAGACCAGGCCCACCCAAGCCAACAACCTCCTCAAAAGCAGGCCCAACATCAGCCTGAAGCAGACCTGAGAAATCAACCTCTGTGGGAGGAGGCCCAAGCAAGCAATCTCCATGGGCGCAGACCTGTATGACCTCTGGGATTGCAGAGCAACCTTCAAGAGTGTCAAGCAAGCTGCAGGAATACCAAGTCACCTCTGGGATGACTAGAACAATGGCCTCCATTTCACCATAAAAAGGCTCAGATCCACTTGCACCTGGAAGAGTGATCACCAGAGATAGAGCCCAACTACACCTATCAGAGGAAAAGGTGGGTAGACAAGGTAAGAACACACACAACACCACAAAGAGCAACACAACACCAACAAAACATAGTGGCTCTAAAACAGCTAGACTTGAACACACAAATACAGATGAAACAGAAAAAAAATGACCTAAAAAGTAACTTTAGGAGGATGTTTGAGCCTTTTAAAGAGGGTTTGATTACGTTTTTAAATGACAATTTTTTTCATTATACACACATTCATTGAGAAAAACAGTATCTTGCCCTTTTCCTTGAACTAAAATAAGTATTAGAATTAATATAGTGTTCATACAATAATGTGAATGGGTCCTTGTGAGCTTTTACTCTTCTCTGTGCAAGCCTCACTGAGTTACAGATTGCTCCTCAATGGAATTGTGAATCTTATGTATCTTAAGGTATCTATTCCTTGACACCCTTCTAAACTTGGAACTACCTCTACTCATTTGCCTGTTATCAGGCAAGCTCTTTACTCAGGTATATAATAATCTTTTCTGATAGTGCATCGAGGATTTGTCAGTCTCATTATACTTTATGAACTTGTCTTAAATTTGATTAAAATCACTTATTGGGATGATGTATTTACCTGTAAAAATCAAAGCACTGAATACAAAGAGCAAATGAGATAATGATAAATATTTCAGTCAAATGATTGTAGTCAAATAGTTTACTATGACAATTAATGTCTATGTTTCAAAGTCTCTAGTTTATGATTATTTAGTTAATAACTGACATTTTCAATACCACTTTATCTATGCTTTATTTAAATTAACTGGAGAAATAATTTTTTTTGAAAAATAAAACCTAAATCCTCCAAATGAAACACTTGTTATAATGCTAGGATTTCCTCCTAAAACACAAATAATAAAAAGGACATCACTTTTATAGACAAAATATAAAGAAAATAATCCTTTTCCATTTTGACAGCAGATATTTCTGACTTGTTTTAACTTTTCTTTTTATAGGTATTAAATAAAATGAATCAAATTAAATGTAATTATAAAGGATGCTACACAAAATTTTCCTGAACCATGTTCAGAAATTTAGTTTCATATAGACCTTATGTTAAAATATGTTACAAGCCTAATTATAGAACCCCCAAAAATGATGTAATCACATTTTAGCAATTTTTTTGCAGCTAACATATTTTGAGTATTCAAACAGTGACATTCTCAAGATTCACTCCACATGACTGCCAGTCCCCATACTTTCCCATGAGCTTCTGCTTTTCAAAGTGTGATTTTGTTTGTTTGAAAGAGATTGATCCTTAGTGCAGCCCTAACCACTCCCGATGATATAATGATGGATTCACCACATTTAAGACAATGACAAATAACTGCAACTTCTTAATTCTGGGAGAAACTTCCGGAGGCTTTATAATAAAAAAAAATTAATAGAACTTCCAGTCAAAGTAGTGAGAATGCACTATTTTTTCTAGGCTTAAAAGCAAGCAATTTGGGGCTGGAGAGTTGGCTCAGCCTTTAAGAACACAAATTTCTCTCAACCTGAGTGTGAAAGTCCTAGTACCACAGCTCAAGTCCAACTGTAATTCTCCAACTCCAGATGATCCAGTGTCTAGGCCTTTGTAGGCACCTGCACTCACCTTCACATGCGCAGACAAACACAGGTGTACAGGATTAAAAAGATAAAGAATATTATTAAAAGACAAGAACTTTCATGTGGTTAAGTTTATGTCCAAGCCAAATACAGAAAAATAAACCAAAATGCATGAAAAGCCTAAGAAAGATAGAAAATGTTTCTTTGTGTCTCTAAATACATCAGGCAGATATGTACATGCCAACACAGATTTGAACTCTCAAGATTCCAAAGACAAGAGTGTGAGGATGACAAGTTTGTAGCCTATGATCCATGCCTGACCCTATATAAAACCAAAAGGAAAGGGAAAGATTGAGACAAGTGGGTCGTGAGGAAGGACTTATTCAAAATAAAAGTCTATCATTTTCTGCAGCATTTTAATACATCAGACTTTATTATTATTATTATTTGATTTAAAATTTTAGTAGTCTTTCATTTATATCTTAAGGGAGATGTGTGAAAAAATTAAAGAACATAAAATACAGAAATGACAGACACTGTCAGAGGTTCTTTGATATGGTATTTCCCTCTGTATGCTGTGATTACCATTAACGAATAAAGAAACTGCTTTGGACCTAGCAAGGCAGAAGTTATGGGTGAAAGCTGGGAGAAGGGAGGCTGAGTCAGAGAGAAGCCCTGTAGCCCTGCTGGACATAGACACCAGAACTTTACCTGGTAAGCCACATCCTCGTGGTGACACACATATTGATAGAAATAGGTTAAATTAATATGTAAGAGCTAGCCAATAAGAAAATGGAGCTAATGGGCCAAGCAGTGATTTAATTAATATAATTTCTGTGTGATTATTTCAAGTCTGAGCTTCCGGATGGCCAGGAAACAAACAAGCAGCCCTTTTACAACAGTTCTGATCATGCCTCACAAATGAAAGGCAATCATGCAATGACAATGCATTGGATTATCTTGGTGTTATGTAAGGTATATAAGGTATTCCCAATTTCTAAATAAACAAGCCTACCTTATGCCTTCTACCTGACTCCTGGTGTCTGAGCCACTGATGCTGTGCCTTCTCACCCCCTCCCACAAAGAAGATATTAGGGTCCAGCTACATCTGGAGCCCAAATAGTTACTTCTATCACAGATTATGACCTTGCCTGGTCAGAGTCATTTTTTTTATTTCAGGTGTAAATTTTTGGGTTGTGCCTGGAACAGGTTCTAGTAATCTCCCTCGCCTCACTCATGGTGCTTGAAAGCACCCCTAAGATGGTTTATTTTCAGTGTGAAGGCTCCTTGTAGTCATGTGGTCTAGGTTCCTTCAGTAGGTAAGTGTTGAGACCACCATACTTTCCTTCTTTTGAGTTGACTGCCAGGTTTGTCTGTCTCTATGTTTAGAAAGGCACATTTTTTTTTTGTTCTGTTAAACAATTTCCAACCACTGTTGACAACTGTCTCCCTCTACAAAATGGTTAACCTCTCCTTTTTCTATACCCCTTCCATGTCTGATCTCTCTATGTCAGATGAAAGGGAGAAAAATAGTTCATGCCCCATGGAGCCTGCTGCTGAGAGTGAGACTATAGTTAAGACTGCATGTGCTGTTTCTCAGTCAGTTCCATTCCCTCTCCAGGAAGCTACCTCTCCAACATATTACTCTTGTAGTGGCTGGTAGAGTCTAGTGGTGACAGGTTCTATTGGGTATATGGAAGGGTAGGACTGGGCCTGTGGTTGCAGAGAACTAGCAGAACCCCTGGCATTCGCACTAGCACTGCTTGGCCTCATGGTCATGGTGGACGTGCTGACTGCCTGCCTCTGGGGGGGGGGCTAAGCGTGGCCTGGTGGAGCATCAGTTGTGAACCCCAGGGCCCACAGTGTCTGTCATCATTAGTGCATAACTCCTGCTGCCACCTTCAGCCCATGCTCACTGCTTTGCAGCATCTGTCCAAGTCAGTGATCAATGGCAGCCTCTGGGAGCCTGCAGGACACTTGGAGGTCCAGATCCTGCTGAAGTCCTACTCATGGGCATCTACCTGGGCAAACCTGGTCCACTAATGGGGCCAAAGAGAAGAACGGTGATAATTGAATGGAGTTGGCGAGGTCCCAAAGTCAGAAAACATGAAGTCGTTGTTGCAAAGTCGATTGATTTAAAGAATAAATACAAAAATACCAGAGCTAACTTGTTCAAGATGTTGTCAATAACACAAATGAAGAAGCTGGCAATGGTACTATCACTGCTACTGTTCTGACACATTCTATTGCCAAGGAGGGTTATGAGATAAGCGGCAAATGGGCTAATCGTGTAGAAATCCTGAGAGGTATGATGTTGACTCTTGATGTTGTCATTGCTGGTCAGCACTTCCTCAGACTCCAAACCTACAGCCATCACCCTGGGGCTGACTTCATCTGCAAAACCCTCTCTGACACCAAATCCCTTCGAATCCCTCAGGCAGAGCAGTCTGTCAACACTCCAACCTCCATGGCTCTCTTGCCCACTTCAAAGCCCAGCATGCTATTTGGGATACTGATCCCATCTGCCAACTACTCCTCCCTTGCCAGCCTTGGCCCAGCTTGTGCTTCTTTCATGTTTAAGTCCATTATTATGGCCACACATAAAAGTGAGAATAATAGCCGCTAACCATCTAGATCCTCAGCTACCACTATAATTTTATCAATCATATATGCGGTATGCCCCCTTTTCCGATCTTAAAAATGTGCATGCAATAATAGCTACCTCTTCCTCCTTTGTTTATGCCCTTGTACATTTTGTGGAGAGAGCCATCAGTGCTATCAAGTACCTTAAGTTGGCCATGGTAGTTATGGGGGGTACCTTAACACTGATAATGGCCCTGCCTATGCCTCTCCACAATTCAATAAATTTCTGGGGTCCTGGAAAATTTCCCATACCACTGGCACCCCCTGCAGTCCACAGGGACAGGCCACTGTGGAGAGGACCAACAGAACTCTTAAGGAGCTGTCCTCAGTTCTGATGACAAGGGGCTCAGCTCAGCTTACAAGCACTGGGCAGCACTGTCAAAGAACACACCCCTGCCTCTGGTGAGCTGCCCTTCTATCCTGTGGGAGAAGATATGCTTATGATTATCATCAGATTGTCCTAAAACCAATATAAGTCCCAGTAAAGGATGTATACCTTGCCATGGATAAACTTCCCTGGATATTCCTTCCAACGAGGAGGGAATAACCCAGGATGGATAATGTATATACATTCCCCTTTCTTGCTCTTATTGCCCCATCCACTAAAAATTAATTTCTTAAGGGAAAAAGTTAGGGTCTTTGACTCTTGACTCTATTTTTTGAAAAAGTTTGGAATAATATCAAAAGGCTGTTTGATCCCTCCTGGATGTTCACATATGAATTAATTGGCAGGGTGGTATTGTTAATCCTTATTTTCTTTGAATGTCGCCTGCAGCAGATCTGACAGCAGCGGGCAGCAACTAGAGTTATTCTTCAGGTGTTAGTGGGCCTTAGGCATTCTTATCATAGTTCTTCTAAAGAGGTTACGTTTGCCTGGTTATCTGTAATTCAAAAAACTAATGCCTAGTTCTCCAGCCCTGGTAGCTCTGCAGGAATGAATGCTTTTCCAAAGCTGGTAGTCGATGATGGGTAAGAGCTTGTTTGGCAGGCCAACCTAAGACAGACAGTCCAGTGGCTGAGCCCTGCTGATGTGGAGTTAAGAAGGCCTGAGCAAAGAACACTGACTCCTGCTGCACACACATGTATTAAATAAAAAAGTGTATACACACACACATATATGAAGTTAAGACCTACCAGGCCAACAGCAGCCAACCTGGAGATTACCCAGCACTGTCAATTTTCATGATCATGCCTAGACAGTGAGGGACAACCACATGATGCTACCTGAGGGCCTAGCAACAGGCACTATCAGAGGTCCTGATGATGCCTAGCCAATGAGGGGTGACCATGAAATGTCAACGGAGTAGAATGCCTGGGTGCTGGGAGGATATATAAGGTTTCCCCATTGTTAAATAAATGATTCTGCTGTACACCTTCTACCTGACTCCCAGTGTCTGAGTCATTGATGCTCTGCCTTCTCATCCCCTCCTCCAAGGAAGATGTTAGGGCCCAGTTACATATTGATATCTTGCCATTATTATAAGACTTTTGAGAGCTTTCACAATATTTTCATTTATGGATACACAGGCATAATCAAATTTCATTTATTTTTTTACCACCATGGATTGTTCTGTTTTTTACATTTGTGAATTCAAATATAACAGGTATCATTCTTAGGCATATTTGAATATTGTTTTCAACTTAAAATATTAGTAGAAAGGGGGTATGATCAGAATCTTTAGTTTTGTATTATGGTTCAAATCTACAATACTCTGTCCCACATAGTGTTGAACACTTACTTCATCCTAAAGGGTTGGGACTACATTGAGAAGTGATGGAATCTTTAGTACATGGGACTTTCAGAAGAATTATATAACTGGTGTATACTGTCATGGTTTTACTGGGTCCCTTCTAACTTCTCTGCTTCCTATCCACCATGAAGAAAGTAGCCAGTGCTATGCACTGGCTCTGTCAGGTTATTACACATCACCAGAGGCCTAGAATAAACACTGACCTTTTGAAGTTATGTGATTAAATAAATACTTCTTACCCTGATATCAAGTATGTTACAATGATGAAAACTGTGGCTGACACAATGAAGAAGAAAACCTAAAGTTTTCATATATCTGCAAATTGGTGAGGAGAGGCAAAGTGAACATCCTACCAGTCATAATTTAGTCAAAACTGCTAGGCCAACTAGTAATTTAGGACATGGAATCTTTCAGAACTTTTCTACAATAAATTAATCTAAAATTATACAGGCTAATGTTTACAAAGCATTTTAAGCCTCAAGCACCATGTTTTAAAAATTTACTCTTATATGAAAAAATAAAGTAGAGGGAAATAGCATATATTGAAAGTAGACTCAGCAGCATGAAACTAACATGTCTTATCTATTATTTCTTCATTTTGCCTTATATAAAAATAGTTCTTTAAATCCTTGCTGAGAAGATTATTTTTAATATTCAGTAATCAGCTTTCAGCTAGCCTTTCATTCATTATTTAAATTGTAAAAATTGTTCAATCGTAATTTTCTTAAAAATAAATCTCTTTTAAGATCCCCTTCATATTTCTATTCTTATCTAATTTTATTGAAATTTGAATCTAATAATTGATATTACTATCAATATAGATGTTTTCTACTGACTACCATCAAGAATATAGTATTTAGTCTGCTTGTCTTTCTAACTGCAATACAAATAAAATTATTGATAATTTAATCATATTTCTTGCTTTTTATGACCACGGGTATTTTGTCTCAATATACCTATGTGCATACCTAGTGTCTGTGGAATTTAGATGAGGCCATCAAATCCTCTATAGCTGGTATTACAGATGATGGGTCTTTTAGAAGAACAACCAGTGCTCCTAACTGTTGAGCAATTTCTTTACTCCTTAAATAGTTAAGTAATGTATTTTAAATGTGAATATATTGAGGTCCCCTGGAATGTTTTAATCACTTACCCATTAGCAAATATTTTTAAAAGATATGTTTTATTTCTTGGAAGAAATAAAATCCTTTTTTTAAAATTTTAATCACAAGCAAACTTCAAGGCAAATAAAATTTAAAAAGATTTTGTACTTCTAAGGATAAGCTTGTTAAAACACTAATGTCATCCCACATCTTCTGATTCTGTGACTCTGAGGTCATCTGAGAATGTATACAGCTTTACCATTTCCAATTGAACACAACATTCTTTTACTGGTGACTATATGTTCAAGCTTTCAGACCATATTCATGAACTTACAGATTTCAAAGAGAACTGAAAAGTATCACTTTATATTATTTTTTAAATGTAATAAACTTGAAACACAAACATCTCTTATTTTTACCAATTAGAGATCATTTTAGCAGAAGATTTAATTGCTGAAAGGCAAAACTGCTTCTGTCTTCATTATAAAGTTGACAAACTTTGAAATTAAAAATTTAATGAGAAATTGTATTTTATTACATTTTGAAGAATATATTCTTGTAAGTGGTTTTTCAATATTAATCCAACTATAAATTGTTGAATCATTAATTCATTTTATTCCTAGCTGTCTAAGTTACTATATGCATGTGAACAAGTTCATTTCAATTTTCGAAAGCTAATATCCTTTACCTACAAAAATAACCCCAGCAGCACAGACACTGAGAGAAACAATTAATAAATGGGACCTCCTGAAACTGAAAAGCTTCTGTAAAGCAAAGGACACAGTCAACAAGACAAAATGACAACCTACAGAATGGGAAAAGATCTTCACTAACACTACATCAGACAGAGGTTTTATCTCGAAAATATACAAAGAACTCAAGAAATTGGTCATCCAAAAACCAAATAATCTAATAAAAATATGGAGTACAGACCTAAAAAGAGAACTCTCAACAAAGGAATCTAAAATGGCTGAAAGACACTTAAGGAAATGTTCAACATCCTTAATCATCAGAGAAATGCAAATCAAAACAACTCTGATATTCAATCTTATACCTGTAAAAATGGCCAAGATCAAAAACACTGATGACAACTTAGCTGGAGATGTTGTGGGGCAAAGGGAACACTTCTGCATTGGTGGTGGGAATGCAAACCTCTTTGGATGTCAGTGTGGCGATTTCTCAGAAAATTAGGAAACAATCTTCCTCAAGAGTCAGTAATACCACTTTTGGGTATATATCCAAAGGATGCTCAACTCTGCCACAAGGACATGTGTTCAACTATGTTCATAGCAGCATTGTTTGTCATAGACAGAACTTGGAAACAACCTAAAAGCCCCTTGACCGAAGAACGGATAAGGAAATATGGTATATTTATACAATGGAGTACTACAGAGCAGAAAAGAATAATGATATCTGGAATTTTGCAGAGAAATGGAAGGAGCTAGACATCATTTTGAGTGAGGTAACCCAGACATAGAAAAACAATTATCACATGTACTCACTCATAATTGGTTTTTAAATATAAAGCAAAGAAAACCAGTCCACAAATCACAATCTCAGATTACCTAGACAAAAATGAGGACCCTAAGAGAGATATACATAGATCAAATTTACATGAAAAGCAGAAAAAGACAAGATCTCCTGAGTAAATTGGGAGCATGGGAACCTTGGGTGAGAGTTGAAGGAGAGGGAAAGGCAGAGAGGGGAGCAGAGAAAAATGTAGACCTCAATAAAAACCAATGAAAAAGATTACATGCTTTTTTATAATGTTATAAAGTAGTACACACTATACAATAAAGCATAATATAACAGGTTTAAAATATTTCACATGCAATAATATGTGATTTAATAATAATGCCTATTAAATAGTATGTTACTAGGATATAGACATATATATATGCCTAAAATGGTAGCTACATATTATTTGTTAGATTGGAAAATTACTTTGAAAGGAATTATAAGAATCAAACAAGCATTAACAGTCACTGAAATCCCTACCCATGGATGTGACTCAGCTCTTTCTTGGTGTTCCTAATAACTATAACAGGTGAAGATGAGCATGGGACTATTGGCTCACAGTTGCAGTTCTGTTGTTTTCAGGCCCATGGAGAAGTGATCCTTCCTCTTCTCTCCACCTGAGGGATTTTATTTACAGTTCAATGAAGACTGGGCCTCATTTTCTCTTCATTTCACTAATAAGAAATCAACCACTTATTTTTCTTCTGGGTGAAAGTTGAAATGTTTTTTTTTTTTCAAAGTGCAGCAATACTTTCATTGGTATTGTTCTTCACAAAGCGCAGGTATACTGAAGGTTTGGAAGTTGAAATGCATTCTCCTCACCATAATACTATCTAAACATCAGGATTCTGGAGCCAGCTAGAGCTTGTTCCCAAAATATGCCCGACTCTTTATCAATTAATTGTATCTGTGTTACATTTAAACCATATATATGGGATAAATGTTGTGGAATAATACTTTTGTAAACTGTGAAGATGTGTCATTCTGATTCGTTTAATAAAAAGATGAATAGCCAATAGCTAGGAAAATTTTCAGGCCCAGAGGACACTGTGAAGAAGAAGCACGAGTCACAAGGAAACATAGAAGTATGACATGTCGGAGATGAGGTAACAAGCCTTGATCCATGTGGCATCACATAAATTAAAAGAAATGGATGAATTTAAGTTATAAGAACTAGTTAAAAATATTCTTAGCTTTCAGCTGTGTTTTGTAATTAATGGTAAGTCTCCATGTCATTTTTATGAGCTGGTGACCCAAAGGAAAATCTGATTGCAAAGAACTGATTGCTTGGTTTAAAATATTATAATATAAAACCTTGTTTTATTCGGATATGTTATTACCATGTTTGCATATACTGCCAAAAGTTTCCAAGATTCCAACTTCCAGATATTCTTGCACTTTTGAATACTCCCTATCCTCAGTAGTGACTGTAGAAGGGACCTGAGAAAGACTTCTCACTTAAAGGATATGGAAACTTGAGGGAAGATACTAATAAAGCATATGCCATGAAATTATATTCGTTGCAATATATTCTGTAAGGGAATTCTTTTCCTCTTCCAAAGGAGAAATTGAACTGATAATTCACAGCACAAAGATTTTCTATGGGAATATCTGTAGATTTCTAAAGATTGTCACAGAAAGACTTATCTATAGCCAATAAATGCGAATGAAGGTTTGTTCTTAGCAAAACAGTGCTTTTTATATTTTCATAGTTTTTGCTTCTATTTGTTTGTTTTTAGCTTAAAACATAAACCAGTTGGACTCATTATGGCATTTTTGCAGATATTTGTTTTTATTTATCCTCCTGCTCTGTACCTCTCTCCTGTGAAGTATATAGCATTTCAATTCCCATGTAGATTTCCCTTAGTTTTAATGTCAAATATGTTTCATAACTTGTCCTACTTAAGATCTACTCTTCCCATTTTATGGTTCCTTTTCTACTTTCATAGTCTACAAATACACAAACATGTATATATGAATTTAAATGGGTTCTTCATATGAAAGAAGACATAACCTTTGCTATTCTGTATCTGCATACTTCATTTGATGAGAAAATCTCCAGTTCTGTTCACTTTTCTTCAAATACTACAATTTCAGTTTTTGTTATAGCTGAATTCCATTGTGTATAAGCACCAAATTTCATTATTAGTTCGCCAGTTCATGATGATCTTGGCTGTTTCCATTTCATTGCAATTCTGAATAGTATAGAAATAAAGGTGTATGTGAAAGTATCTCTGTAATAATACTTACATCATTTGAGTGTGTAACCAGAGTGATATAACTGGGTATTAATGTTGTTCAGTTTTTAGTTTTTTTGAAGAACTTTCTCACTGATTTCCTTAGTAGATGCAACAATAGTCAAAGTGGAGATTTTGAACAATAGTTGTCAAAAAATGCTGTGTTCTATAGTAAAGCAAAGAAAGTGCCTGGCCAAGACAGAAATAGAATTTTGTTCCATCAATATAATAAACTTCAATACAATAAATATGGCTGATAATAGTACTCCATATTGTATAAAATAATAACTGATATAAGAACAAAAATTAATAACTTACTAAGCTTTAATTTTTGTCAGTAAATACAAAAAAGTTTTAAGAAAATCTAGTATTCCAAACTTGTATTTACAAATATTTCACACAGTGAATAAAAATTGGTCTTAGACTATTAAACAATAAGTAATATGAGTGAGAAAAGAAAATAGAAATGGTCTTAAGTAAAAGAACCATACAAAAACTGATAATGCAATGATCAAATGAAAAGAAATCATCAAAACTAAAATTTCCATTTGTTTAAGGAAAAAAGGAATAACTGTGGGACATTATTGAAGTTCTGACTTTCTATTTCAGATATAGTATAATGTTGAAACTGAAATTGTAAAAAGAACACAGATCATAGCAGTTTTTATTAACTTAAATGAAACATTTCTGTTCATAGGAAAGAAAACAAATTATCCCGACCAGAGTTGAGAAAGGCTACTCAACAATATATATAGGATTATATTGCACAAAGTGAAAGAAAAAGCCTTGCAAAAGCTTATCAGCATTAACCTGGTTTTTCTTAACAAATATTAATTTCAACTCCATTCTTATTAGTCTCTATCAAATTGGTTTTAAATGAGATTTAAGAATGGAATACAAAATCATAATTGTATATAGCTATATAAGTGTTCACAGATTGCATAAGATATCATGCAGTTTTGAACTTTAAAGAGACATGTATCAAGTCATTCTCTGTCCTGCCAGTCAGCTCCTGTATCACTATGGTGTAGGAGGTGCTTCTTCATTTGTATTGCTTTCATTGGTTGAATAAAGAAAACTGCCTTGACCTTATAATAAACAAAAATCAGGTAGATGGAGTAGACAAAATAAAATACTAAAAAAAAAAAATGTGACAAACACCAGGTTTCTCTGACCTGAGATGGACATAGGTTAAAATCTTCCTGATAAACCATAATCCCATGGTAATACACAGATTACTAAATATGTGTTAGTTTAAAATGTAAAAGTTAACCAAAAGAACCCTAAAACTTATGAACCAAACAGAGTGTAAATAAATACAGTTTCTGTATAATTATTTCAAATATAAACTAACCAAAACCAAAACAGTCCAACAGCCAAGATCTGGACAGTGGGACACAACCCGCTCCTCCTCATACAACATAAAGAGACATGTATCAAGTTATTCTCTGTCCTGCCAGTCAGCTCCTGTATCACAATATGGAGACTTATTATTCATTATGAAAACTCAGTTAATAGCTTGGTCTTCTTTCTAACTAGTTCTTATAACTTAAAATTTTCCATTTCTATTCATTTACTTTAATGTTCATGATATTATTACCTTTACTCTGTATTGCACATGCTGTTTTCCTGCTTCCTCTGTGTCTTGCTGCTGATTCTACCTTCTTCTTCCCAGTGTTCGCTCTGTCCCCAAAATACTGTCTACCTATTGGCTGTTCAGATTTTTATTAAACCAATCAGAATTATAAATCTTCTCAGTATAAAAAAAGTTTTTGTATATTAATATTCCACAATATTTCCCCCTTTTTCTAAATACAAAAGAATTGTTTAAACTCTAACATAATAAAATTATAAACCATAAGAACAAGCATCAATTTAGAATAATATTACAATGACAATTCTATCTGTATTTAGCATTCTAGAGAATATACTCCATTATTCACTCTATCTTGATGAATCCAAGTTTTCTATCTAATTTCCCATCTATCATAACTAAGGAAGGCTGTAACTATAACTATCTAGTGTTTAACTTGAACAAAGGTGCCAGAAGGATATAAAATTACCTGGGAAAACAGGAAGGGCAGTGAAAAACACTCAAAACAACAGATGTCTGGCTGTCTGGACAGTCTCTGTAATGTGTCATCCATCTTTTGCCTACAGGTCTAGAGTATCTGGCAGACTTTTCTATGAAGCAGGGAGTTTGAGGAACTGTCTTGCCTTTTTTTTCGGCAAATTTCAACAGTTAGTTTCATGTCTGTCTTGTAGAATGTCTGGCAGACATTTCTATGAAGCAGACATTTGAAGAACTGTCCTGCCTTATCTTATCAAAGTTAAATAGTCTTTTTCAATTTATATCCTTCTTGTCTAGTTTGTATAGCATGCTGTCAGGAGTCAAGACAAGAGCAGTTTCTCACGCAAATGGCTAGTTTTGTTACACTGAAAACAGACTCTGTATGAAGTTTCTTTGATGCCCATCATCTTCTCTGAAGTAAACTGGTGTTGACAGGAGCAGACATGTCTCATTGTCATTAAAAGTACTATATTAAACAAAACTTTTTAAATGCCGTATTATATAGATCTTTAAAGTGTTTGAATGCCATACATCTGTCTAAAATATACCTATGAAAACATATCTAATATGACTACATATTTGATTGTTATAAGTGACTAACTACTAACTTGTATTTATTTATTTTTATTTTCCTAAATAGTTTGTAATAATTACTTTCAAGGGCTAGAAATCACATTACATCGTGAAATGAGCTTCATGGGTATAATATTTCAAACTAAAGTAGAAGCATGTGTACAGCATGTTCCAATGAAATAACCTTAAATTTGTATCAATATATAAAACTTCATACCAATGTAAAAAAATTGAGAGTAGTGGATTGTTCAAAAGTAGACTTAGCAATCTACTCTCTTATCTCATCATCCCTATATTTTTCTCTTTAGAGAGAGATTCCTGCATTTAATCTCCCTTGCTTATTTTTTGACTATTTCCAAAATAATGTGTAACCAATCCCCTTAAACAATGATAAACATTCTATAACCCACCAAAAGACAAAAACCACCCACCTATCTCTTGGGAATGTGGGTAGAGTATTTTCTGAACAGCTTCCTTCTGTCTGACTTCTTTGGGAGACCCTGAGAAAATTAGGATAATGTTCAAGTCCTGGATACAATAATCTATGAGGCTGGATCCTCCTAGCCAGTTGCCTTGAAGCTATTCTTGATGCAGAACTCTGAGGAAATTTCAACAGAGAGGTACTCTGAGAGGCAAGATCAACTGGGCCACCCATTTTCAGTGATGTGTGGTCCCCTTGCTCTGAAAACACATAAATTTTCCAAGGCAACATACATACATTCTTTTTTCTTTAAGCCTTTGCACATTGTTAAAGATAACCATAATCTGTTTCGAATTTGTTTTCTGTCTGAACCCGCTTCTCTGTGTATCTATAATTGTTTTCTCTATGCATGAGTGAAATCTTAAACAGTTGTGCAGCTTAGATTACAGGGTACTTAAGGCTCAAGCCCACAGACTGCAGCTGGGAGGCACGGTCTCTGTACCATGACCTGTATGAGAGATTGTGGGACTAGGAAGTGGCATATTATTCCATTTTTATGTGTTTTGACCCATTTTTAAAGATTTCTTGGGTATTACATGAAAATACCTGTATGGATGTGGGCACCATTTTTAAACAGATTTTTCTTTGAGCTGTCAGCTCACAAAAAATGACACAGAGACTTTTATTAATTATAAAAGCTCGGCTGATAGGTTAGGCTTGATTTTACTAGCATTTATAATGTAATTTAACCCATTTCTATTAATTTGCATTCTTTCTTTGTGTCTCATTGCGACTCGTGTTTCTTCTTCCCAGTGTCCTCTGTGCCTGAAGATCCTACATATCTATGATCATTTAGATTTTATTAAACCAATCAGAATGACACATCTTCTCAATGTGGAAAATGATTATTCCACAGTAGCTCTTCCTTGGCGTTTTGTACATCTCATGGCTCAACTGGTGATAGTCAAAAATATTCTTGGATTTAGTAGTACTAACTAAACACAAAGATTCTAGTTCACTCACTTCTTATCCAGTGAAAGACTGGCTAATCTTCAACCACACAATCGCCATAATCTGTTCATGAGTAAAAACAAAAAAAACATATTTTAAAAAATGGCAAGATTTGATGTTTCTGTGTGTGACATCTATGCGGAAAACAAACTATTGTATCTGAAATCCTAGGAATTTAGTGTTATGTATATCTCAAATGAAATATGATATGGCATATTACCTGTAACTTATGACTAAGCATACATGCTATCAGGATGCCCATGACCACCATTTGGGTAATTGTAAATGCTAAAAACATGTTTGTAACAATAAATGTTTCAAAATTCAGAGTTCACCTAATAAACAAGATTAAAAGCAATGATATTTTTGTTCTATCATAAAAACAGTGAGGACCCTATAGTCAGCATCTTCAGCATGAACACAGAGCAGGAAATAATCCCAAGAAACTGGAGAAGTAAAGAATTGGTCTTGATGACTATGCAAGGTTCATTTTCTATAAGTAGGTCACCATCAGTTTAATACATTTTTATTACTCTCATTATCAGTAGATATCTAGTGGTTCAAAGTCAGAACAATTAATAAGATAGAGAATGATTCGAAAAGTGAAAGGTAAATAATAGCTAACAATAATTATATTTCACTGAATCATTAGAAAATGCAATTTTAGTAAGTATATTGGTTTTGAATTACAGTATTTTTAATATGATATTAAATCACATCTAAATTTTCTTGTATTTATTCGCAGCTAATACTTGGGGTCTTAACAGAGAAAAATAGAGATTTTTTTAAGACTAAATCAATTAACCCCTATTTTCTAGTGTTTTTGATTAATTCTTTTCCAAGCTCTTAGCTGTGGAAACTAGTCCCAGTAAGATCTAAAAGGTGTACAACAACCACCTCCATCTGTGTTCTTAAACACGTACATCTTTTTAATGTATTTTTCCTTGGACACAAGCCCATGATATAGATAAAGTATTTACTGCGGTCATGTTCCTAAATATACCTGTGAATATTTTTCCACACAACAGAGTGATTAATCATGACTTCGCCTTAACTTTTTTTATGTTCAACCTATTTCATATTCCCATAATCACACTGGAAATCTCATGAATAGTAATGAAGTTGATCTCACTAAATAATAATTTGATGTTTGAAGTTACAGTCAAATTCTAAATAGGTTAAGTCACTTTGCTATCAAGCTTAATAATAATACCAATGAGCTCCCTAGAACAAAATGTAATCTAGTATTTATTGAATGGATTTGTGTTTCTTCTTTTGGTTCTTTTAATTGATCAATCTATTTCTTCAATTCATAGAATAAGTTTTCTGTACCTAGCATCTGTGAAAACCATTTTTTGTCAGTTTATTTTTAAGAGACAGATGAGGTAGAGTGTGATGCTCTGACCAAGTACTTATGAGATATTCAACCTCGTTAAACCATTTATAATTTTAGTAATTTTTGTTATAAGAATATTAAAAATCTGCTCTTGTAGTAATTCTAATACATTTTTCTCTATGATTAGTTGTGATTTCTACATAAAGTACCATGCTACTAAGTCTCGCATCTTTTTTATTGAATTTGTTTTAACTGTTTCTGTGAATGGGTATGTTAAATTCATACAACCTCTTCTGCAGGAATTGACACCATTGAATTCTATCTTAGTCTTAGCACTGAGAAACAATCACAAGCTAAAGTAAATTCTCCATGTGCTGTATTCCTGATAGTGGAGTGCTGGAAATTGTTGGTGTTCATGTGACTTAGATTCACCATCACCCTATCTTTGCCTAATGCAAATACAAATAAGATCTTAAAAATTATTTTAATTGCGTTATAAATGAAGATGTAAGTTTCACTTCTGCACAGATCAAGAGTGACAAATTACATGTTCAAAATACTTTTCATAATCTCTGCTTTTTCCAGGCCCTTACATGTAGCACTAATATCTACTCCCTCCCAACACTGACTCTTTGTAGTTATGCTTTTTCCTTGTTGCTGTTTTAATAATATGCATTTTAATAAGATTTTATGTATTATCTCTTGGGTTTAATTTTCATTCTCACAGTTGTTGCAGGCAGAGAAAGGCATTGCCAACATCCTGACATCCACAAATTTATTATACCATTTCTCTGAATTTCTTAAGATAGAGATTTCTCTTTTGATAATATGCTTTTAAGGCAGAGAATCAACAAGTAGCCAACTGACTACTAGTAAGGGTACCTAGAATTCTCTTTTTTTTTCCCGAAAACTGAAACTTTTTCAGTTTACCCATACCTTATTTATTAACTTCAGATTTTATTGTATGGTCATTGCCAATATCTTATGAAATTGAATACCAGAGCCTTCTCTTTCATTTCAGAGTAGATTCCCTTGAAACCATTTTCAACTTCCACCTCCTCCTTTATTTATTTCTCACGTTGTCTTCATGCATCTCAATGTAAACACAGTTCAGATTAAGTTCTGACTTTTTTTTCTCTTTGTTCTCTTTCAGGTGATAGTTTGGCACCTGTCTTTCCAGCAAACAGCAGTAAAGTGTGTTCTGGTATATAATTCAGATGGAATTTAGGTCTAGAAGAAATTGTGTAATTTATGATTTTTCTTAAGTAGCAAGACCAGGTGCAAATCAAAGATCCTTGAGTCCTCAGCACTGTTCAGTTTCAACTTGTTAGTGCTATTTCCTTCTTCATTATAGCTCACAGAACTCCTGTGAGAAAGCTGAATCATAAGCAATAAGAGAGCCATTTCCCAAACTGAGGAGGTGAAGTAAAAGAGTTATTCGACCTGTGAGTGGAGAAACCACAGAGAATGAAATATTCAATCAACCAAACCAAACTGTCATAGCCGGCAAGAATGAGTTTTGATTAATGAGAAAATGGAATGAATTTTCAACAAGCTCTCATTAATTTATACTAATTGAGGAAAGACAAAGACAGTAGGAACATTTAAAAATACAAAATGTCCATAAAAATTCCGTTCTGCTATCTATAATTTACAGTTATTTAATGTCTCTACATTTAATCAATATGGGTTCTGTTAGATGCTTTAAATATTGGTGATAAAAACATACATTCATATTTAATAGATAAGTGCTAAAATAAACTAATCTCTTCAGCTTTGCCAAAAACATAGATAGTAACATGATATTTAAGCTAATGTCATTTATATATGAATATATTAATGTGTTCATTTCATCAATGAATGTAACATTTACTTATGCATATCCCAGCAATTCAGATACAGTGAAGGAGATTCATGGCGATCTGAGACTTAAGGAAAAGTTGGACAGCAAAGGGAGTTGTCCTGAAGCTGTGTGTGCCATGTTCCTTCTGTAAAACAAATCACAGAGGCTTCATTTTTTTTCTTGCCATTGTCAAATCTTCACCTTTCAGAAGTAATTGTAGTTCTTCCATGTGCTACTGCATGGCATTCCACTAAGCAGTATCAGATCATTGTATGAAAGTTCGTTATTGATTTAGAAATTCACAAATAAAAGTGCTTAAAGATTGATTTTTCACATACAGAATAAAAGAAAGACCCACGCAGAGCATGAAGGACCATTAGCATCTATCTGATTATCCTGTTCCTTTTTCAGCTCTCTTTGGATACAACAGCATAGTTTTATGAGCAAACACAATTTTACTTTCCTGGTTTTTCGAGTTACTCTGAGTAATATACTCACATCTGAAGATTTGAATTTGTGAACCACAGATGATAAAATATGTGGAATTTGTCTTCCTGGGCCTGGGTTATCTCACTTAATACAATGTTTGCTACTTCAATCCACTTAGCTGAAAAGTTCACTTTTCTTTACAGCTGGATAGCATTCTGTAGTGCATATGTACTTCATTTTCATTATCCATTTATCAGTAGAAGAGTATTTAATTTGTTTTCATTTCTTAGCAATTGTGAACAAAATGGCAATGAACATGATTCCACAGGTATATATACAACACACTCCAGCCCCTAATGCTCAGAGGGAACACTGGAGAAAAGATTGCAGGTAGGTGGTACGAGCCACAGAATGATCAACTCTCTTTTGAGGTTTTTGTCTCCTAGAAATGGCAGGGAAGATTTACCTGTGATAACTCAAGGATATGACTGCGTAGAAAAGACCCAGGAAAGGACAGCACTAATAGACACCACGGTGTAGAAGAGGCTCCATACAGTTCTGCCCCTAGACAAAGAATTACAGGAAAATAATGGATATTGAGACAAAGTTGGGTCTTCATTCTGGAATGATTCCCCCCAAAATTTGGTATCCAATGATGAGTGATCAACCCCATAATCAGGTAATCATATACATATAAGCAAGACTGAATGGACTTCACAGGATTTATAGTACATATTATAATGTATGTTATAAATATATTATATATAAATATTATTCTTAAGCAGGTATGCAAGTTTATTTATGTGTGTTTAAGAATAACAGGAGAACAGGAATTTGAGATAGACTAAAGTATGGGGAACATGGGAGGAGTTGGAGAAAGGAAAGCAAATAATGTACTTAGAGTATAATTGAATTTTTTTGAAAAAATCAAGATAAGCTCCTTCAAAAGGCTTCTATATATTTTAGTGTCACACATTTTGTTTATTGAAAGATAATACAAAACCAGTTCTTATGACACAAGTCTGTGATCCCAGTTGTAAATGAACAGAATACTCAATTAATATATAAACATTTAAACTAAGAAAAACAAAAATAACATTGAGAAACTATACACATCACAGAAATAAATAAAGCCTAATAATATGTAGATTCTAATTCTAATGAAAAAGGACAGAAAGTGATGGCTAATTGAACATCAGAAGTGGAAGACTCAGACTCTCAGGCAAAGAATTGACTTCTGGAAGACAAATGCAGTTTGGAGGATTTGAACAACAGAAACAAATTTCTGAACTAGAATCAATAGTAGAATGAGAGAATACATAGGTTTGACCATATAATTCTTTTCAAAAGATAGATTTTCAGCTTTATCATTCTTTATAATTAAAGGGACTTTAAAAGTTAACCAGAGACAGAGAGTACTACAGCTTTGCACTATTAAATTTTGCTTGTTTTACACCAATCACTTTCTAGTGTATTTCAGAGTGTAGGCTAGAACTGCAGGCTCACAAAACAAAACAGAGAAAGAAAAAAAGCTTTATCTATCCAAACCATGGATACATTTTGAGACTATTTATAGTAATATGAATTATATGCATATAACGCAGATGGCACATGGCTCCTTTTATTTTATGCAAATTATTGAAGGAAAAGAAGAATGGGTTTGTACAGAAAATTGTAACAAACAAGGACACATTTGTGGAAGGTACACCCCCGTCTTCCCAAAACAGGAAGCATGATCATCTACTGAAATTTCATATCAGTTTGATAGTGGTGTCTTTCCAACGCAAGATGAAAATAAATAATAAGTCTCAGATGTTAGACATTTTTGCAAATTTAAATTCTATCATTTTCATTAAAAATCTGATTGTCACAGTTGTCATGGTTTTAATCATTGAACTACCATAGAACAATAAAATGGTAAATTTATTTCTTCGTTTAACTAAATAGATGATAAAGTGTAGATGAACACTTTACAGGCACATACAGGAAATAAAGTGACAATATTGCAGTGTCTAGAGCTTCGCACACACAGGTGTGCACAAATCATAACTTTGAAGTTTTCAGAGAAAAAGTAGGCAAGAAGAATGGTGACCTATTGGTATGTAAATCTAAAAAGTCTCACTCTTGGATTTGTTGCTCTATTTTTTCATTATCATGAGAAACTCTAAAGAATCATATTACTTATTTAATTTTGTTATTTTAAGTATAACATGTATTTTTAAAAATAGATCACACAATACAGGCAAATATTTAAAGATCTTATAAGAAAAACATTTCTAAAGGTTTTAGACACTAGCATTTCACACCAAGAACTCAGAAATAAAATTCAATTCATATGTTATAGCTCTTCCCTCACTTACACATAAACTTCAAGAAAACTCAAAGTCAAGAATTTAGCACTCTGATATCTTAATATGTTGTTCTTTCAAATTTGTATTTATTTTTTCTGATGTGTTCCATTTCAGAGATTTCAATTATAATGAATTCCACAATTTTCATAGTTGTCATTAAGTATTTATTTAATATGTTCCATATTCTAGATAATATGATAAATTAACCAAAAAATCTCTTTTCATAATAGGTATGTTATAAAATGTAAAGAAGGTTAATAAATCAAAATTAAATAAGATACAAAATTACCAGAATGCTTGTTTTCTTGTACAATTAGCGATGTTGTGTAATATTGAGTTAGATGTCACTTGTGGCTGTTATTTTCATCTAAAGGACTTCTTGATCATACATATGCTACATTCTTACCCAACAAACCTAGTCAAACTATGACCAGTTAAATATATGGCACTCCTAAGTAAACTCATGCATGTGATCTTTGGAAAGAACAAAATATATGAAACTCTTGGACTTTCAACCGACTACTTGGCAACTATTTCAAAAGAAAAACATAGATGTCTGTTGCTATATAAGTGTGTCTAAATGAATGTTAAGTGTATGGTGAGCTCTGTGGTCTTAAAGATTGGAACAAATTTAACTCATTTCCTTTCAACTGAACAGAAAGTATTTCTATAGCACTATTCTCCATCCTTACTGTTCCCTCGCCCTTTACTTAGCAGAGTGGAAATGTATCCCATGGAATAGTTGTTTATAACATTTACTCATCAATGCTTCTTCAGAATTATTAATAAAAGCAAAAACTTCATAAAGATATTATCAAACACTCCATGCAGCCTTTGGGATACAAGAAACTTAGGAATTTCTAGGCTAAGACCTAAAACTGCTGACATAGCCTGTGTAAGGAAGAGATGATAGGAAACAAGTTGGATTTTTCCTGGTAAATATCAATGTTGTTTCTGGGTCACTCAGAGAAGCTTTCTACTCATGGGTCCCTAGGATCCCTGCCAGACACAAAAGGATTTAGTGGAAAGTGGAAATCCAAAATAAAGTCTGGGATCTAGATGTCATATCTATAAGTAATAGCTAGAGAGACCTATTAAAGAGATATAAATTAATTATGAAAACTCACATTATGTTTAGTTTCCTTGAATATCACGCTATTGTGTAATAGGGAGAAAAGGATGCTAGTCTGTAAATTAAAGTCAAATATAAAGAAATGCAGTGGATTATGATCTTAATTATCATCTCAAATGGTAAGCAGTTCATAATTAAAGGCATTCAAGTCTAATGGATATGCCCATGTGTTGAGTTAGCAAGTGGGCTTTATTTCCACCCTGTGAAAACATTCCATAGTTCACAATACTGTATATATTTGGTTTTTCTTAAACCTTACTCTTTCTGTAATAAGAAAATGAGGATGTTGGTTTAGTTTGTACTCATGAAATGCACTGAAGGTCATTGACATATCTCCATAGTATTCAACATTTAAAAAAAAAAGCTTACGACAAATGTGAAATTGTTTTCAATACTACTTAAAGTTCACACTACACTACAGCTTCCGTGACAAGATTGACTTTTTTTCTTCCCTTTTATTTTCTTTTACTCTTAAATTGTATTTTATTTTATTTGGGGGAAGGAAAGGTTGCAAGGGAAGAGGATGGATATGAAGGGATAAGGAAATGAATGCGATAGAGATGCATGATGTAAAAGACACATAGAATAAATAAAAAGGATTAAAAGTACACAGACAATATAAAGATTATAACTAATTACACTATTTTACACAATATATTTTGGTAGGCTTATACGTCAATTTGAAAGCAATTATTCCAGGAATGGTGAATATTTCATTCACTTTATGAATGTACTCTCAAAAAATTTAAACAAAGGAGATAATAAAAGCAAAAATTTTATTTTGTGTTTTAATGGTGTCAAAATTGGTATGTCCAGAGCATCTGATGTTATTTTAATTCTTTTCATCCTTGCTATCAGGGTCATATATTTTTTTTTATTTAACTAATAGTCACTGGACTCCTCTGCAGACAACATATTTAATAAAGGATGTACGATGTCAACCAAACAGAAATAACTATTACATAAACTTAATTCATGATTCAGAAATGAGTTCAAAATTTAAATATCATTATAACTGTAAATATTAAATATTGCAATTTTAATCAGTATACTGTAATGGATATGATAGCATAAAAATATAAATATTTACTTAAACTCCAGTAAATATTAAAAACATGTTATGTACAATGAAATAATTTTCTTAAACTGTTAATATCATTAAATAATGCTAAAATATCTCTCTGCAGCTTGGATGAATAGTTTCAGAAAGTTTACTAACATGTGTGTTTTGTGCATTAAGAATATCTATGGACATCTAGATTAGAATCAAAATAACTTAACTTTAAGACCTTTCCTCTAGCCGGGTGGTGGTGGCGCATGCCTTTAATCCCAGCACTCAGGAGACAGAGGCAGGAGGATCTCTGTGAGTTCGATACCAGACTGGTCTACAGAGCTAGTTCCAGGACAGGCTCCAAAGCCACAGAGAAACCCTGTCTCGAAAAGACAAAAAAAAAAAAAAAAAAAAAAAAAGTAAAAAAGAAAAAAAAAAGACCTTTCCTCCTCTATATGTGATTGAGTGATTGAAAATGTGTTAGAAAGAAGTTAAGATTCATCACTGAAATACATTTCTTTTTTTTTTTAAACTGGTTGAATTTCTAAATATTTTAATAGGAAAAGATACATGAGTCAATACAATATAGGACATTCATGGGCATATTTTGTTGAACTACTTTATAGCCAGCTCTGCTGCTTAAGCCAGGATTATTATTTGATTTTACAAATTTTGTGTACTAGGACTGGCAAAATATTCCCACATCTGCCTTTCCATTGTGACCAAGTTCACCTTAACTCTTTTCCCCTTCACTTCTGAGGCATAATCTCCCCCAACTGCTCTGTGTTAAAAATCTGCGTATTAATAGATGTTTTAAAATCCTCATTTCAGCAACATCATTTCATCCTCTTTGAGTAAGCATTCTAGCTCCTGCTCACTGCCATTTTATTCTCTATTTCTACTAGACAATTTTAGATTTTATAAATAAATGAGTGGTGTAGGATGCCCTCTGAATGCTGTGAAAAGTGTTTCTCTCATCGGGTGATGAATAAAGCTGCTTCAGCTAATGGCCAGGCAGAATAGAACCAGGTAGGAAATCCAAATAAAGGTACAGAGAGAAAGAAGGTGGAATTGGAAACGCCATGTAGCCACTGAAGTAATAACATGCCAGGGCATCACCAATAAAGCCATGGACACATGGTGATACACAGATTAGTAGAAATGGATTAATTTAATTGTGAGAACTAGTAAGTAATATACCTAATCCATTGGTCAAACAATTACAATTAATATTAAACCTCTGAGTGGTTACCTTATAAACGACAGCAATGACTGGTGGGCAAGAAGAAGTCTCCATTAGCAAATGAGACCATGTAATATTTGTCTTTTTTTTGTACCTGCTTTATTTTACTCAGTATGGCCTATAAGCAAACATAATGTTAAAAATGTCCAAGAAAATCGTTCTTTTATAGCTGCATAGTATTCTATAGTAGAGTAACAGAGATGCCAGCTGAACACAATCAAGCAGACAGTCAAGAACAAAACACATGTTCTCTTTTATTTCTAAAACGACTTTAGCTATAGTTTTATCATTGCTTATGAGTTATTCTTATCTATCAAGAAACAGCCTTGGGCAGTTATAATTCTAGCTGTTGGAACTGTGACATATCTTTTTTTTTAACATGTAGTATTTGTACCCTCTAATGGTAATTTTTTTTATTAACTTTTATTTATTTTTTTTCCATACATTGTTTTGTTTTATTTTTTCCATTCAAGAACATAATTAAAGATAAAAAATTTTTTTTTCCTTTCTTCCCCTTCTCCCGGTCCCCTCCCACTACCCCCCACCCCTCCTCCCTCCCCCTTTTTCCTTGAAAGAGGGCATGGTGCCCTGCCCTGTTGGAAGTCCAAGGCCCACCCCCATCCCT
>PVIU01018529.1:0-38712 GCA_004026605.1 Ondatra zibethicus
GCATCCCCCATCATTCCCCACAACCCCATCCCGCGTCCCCATTACTCCCCATAACCCCATCCCGCATCCCCCATCACTCCCCACAACCCCATCCTGCATCACTCTCCACAGCCTCATCCTGCATCCTCCATCACTCTCCACAACCCATCCTGCATTATTCCTCTTTAATTAGTAACACGTGGTTTAAATTATGGTAACTTAGTTGTGGGGGTGGGGCTCATTACGTCCCCCAACAGAATCTAAGCTTCAGCACCTTGGACAGCACCAGGCGCATCCCTTGTCCTTGGGTTTGGGATGAATTAAAGTGTGAGTTCACTGAAGGAAGTGGACCTGGGTGGGTATTGACTTGTTGCCTCAATCAAAGACAGGATGGCACCAAGCAGCAGTCCATGAAAGTCTGTCTGTCTGCTTCATCCTGCTTTCTTCCACCGCATTCTTCAGCCCTGGGTCCATGAGGCCTGCATCAGGCCTACATCCCTCCCTGCTCCTGTGTCTCAGGCAAGCCACTGGAAGATTCCAATTCAGAGAATCCAGGGAATTAGGAGAAGATTTAGGTACCAGTGTGCGGGACCCTGCTACCCTTTTGATCACACTGCACAATAAAATTTAAATGTAATTAGGAAATGTATGCCTTTCATTTCCCTACAGTAACGGTCACACACAGACATGAGCTCAATGACCAGGGGAGACTGAGCAGCTAGCAGTGAGTTTAGATACTCCTTAGATGAAGCTCATTCCTACCATTAAAAATCAAGGTATTTCTTTGATACAGACCCATGTGTTTCCATGGAAACCTGCTCTATTGCCTAGGCGACTAAGGACTCATGCTGGCACAGTTAGATGATTATTTTAAAATTTTCAGAACATTCAGGTCTACTTAGACAAGAAAAAAAATCACACTTCTTAGCCACATTGAAACTGCTTCATTATTTCCCTATGCCACATTCTAAACTTTGCATTTTTACTCCCCAATAAATTAAGGCAAAAATAAATCTCTAATTTTGTAAATTCTCCAAGTCTTATTCAACAGTGGTGACAGTAAAAAGTTGCATCTACCTGTGTCCATGCAAAAGCACAGCTTTTGCCTCAAAAGGGATAAATGATGCTTTATTCTGTGGCCAAGTATGAGTGATCATGGCCACAGAATAAAGCAACACTCTGTGGTATCTGCTTTGGTTCCTACTCCCCTTGAGCTCCTTCCTGACTCTGTGAACAATGGATTGTATCTTGTAAGCTGGAGTAGACCCTTTCCTCCCCAAGCTGCTTTCATCATAGTAGCTGAAAGCAAATTAGAACATGGAAAGCTTTTTTGTGCAAGTTTGAAATATACTTTGAGCCTATGTCCACCCTGTCCCCTTCTACCTTCTCCTCTCTCACCCCAGCCCTCCCATCAACCCTCTCGTCCCCCAGTTTCACATGCCATTCATCAATACATATGACTTTATGTATCTATTAAGTCTAATGAAAGAACTATAGAATGGGCCTTTCTGAGACTAATGTAATTCACTTACTAGGACCATCTCCAGTTTCATCTATTCTCCTGCAAACACTATGCAAACACTTCACTATGGCTGAAATAATTCTGTAGCATGTAGGCATTGTCCTTATCCAGTCCTGATGCTGGACACCTGGGTTGATCCGTACTTAGCTCTTGTGAATAGAGCACACTGACGTGCAAGAGCCACATGGCACGTTGACTTGGTGCCTTGGGGTAAACACTGAGAAGTGGCGTATCTGGTCACATGGAAGCTCCATGTTTAGCCTCTGGAAGACCCAGCGCACCGATTCCTACAGTGGCTGCAGTAGTTTACGTTGCTCTGGCAGTATACAAAGCTCCCATCCATCCACATCCTCACCAGCATTGCTATGTCTCTGATCGCTGCCGTTCTGACTGGGACGAGACAGGCTCCTTTAACCTGAACTGCCTTGTCTCTCACCTGCTCTGGAAACTCTGTTCCTCTTCTAAGGCTCAACCCAAGCTATATATTTTTTCATAAAATAGTTACTTGTCTTCCAAGTCTACCTGACTGAACTGTCTTTACTGCCTGTGTTAGAGGTCTTGGCAACTTGACTGGTCCTTGATTGGCCTCTAAATGTAAGGCAGGAGCTGTTTCAATTATTCAGCTTCTAGAATCATTTATAAAACAAATAAATAAATATTTAAAATTCTTTCTGTCCAAAAAAATTGAGAAAAATGAAATGGAATGAAAACCTACGTCTTGGGTTTGTGGTTGACTATAAATAGAATAAATACAAATACAAAGTGTGTCCAGAGCTGACCTGAACACGGGGTTCACCAACCAAAGAAGACAGTGCTCCAGCTCCTCGCCGTGATGCCACTGCCATTCTGTACGGTGACAGAATGCTAAAGGAATTGCTCTAATGTGGGCAGGAAGGGAGGAGCTTCACGTGTAGGGTTCTAATTGTCATTGACTGTCCCTGTTCTGGGACCAAGGAATTGCCACACCTGTTCACACCTGAAGGGACCAAAACATTAAAATAAACTGTGTGTTTTGCCACGAGAAGGAGACAGATGGACCAAAAAGGAGAGGACTCATTTTCTTTACAGTAGGAAGAAACACCATGCTGGATTGTGGAGGGGTGGCAAGCATGGAGCCGTGGTGAGGAGACCGTGAAGGAAGGGGGCAGGGTGGGCAGCCTGCGCCAGCAGAGTCAGCATCCCTTCCTGACACTGGTCCGCTTGCTCACTGTGAGCAGCACAGGTGCTGGGCAGCTGTGTTTCCTGTCAGCATCACTCTGGTGTTCGGGAAAGAGACTAGCTTGAGATGACAGCGTAAGTACTTATTTTCTCTCCCACCTCAAGTCCGGAAAATGGAAAGGTCAGGAATTCTGAAGGCTTCCTGAAAGTAGAAAAGAAAGCAAAGAAATTAAGACTGCAGGGTGAAGTGTCCACTCGGTGAGTGTGGGCAAGATCGGCACTATACTCTACCTGGCTCCAGACAAACTTGGTGTTCTAGAACGTGACGAGACCGGGCTGGGAGTGTAGACTTCCTCTGAAAGAGCTGCTCTGTTCAGAGCTGGGGCCATGAGAGGTCTCCAGCCAGGCTTTGTGCTCCAGGTCTAAACCCTAGAGTGTTTGCTATGCAAATGGTTAGCCTGGGAGGAGCCATGTCTGTGTAAGAAGGCAGGTGAAGCTGAGCGGATGTGAGATAGTGTTCCCAGTCGACTGTGCAGGTATGTGATACTGTGATGTCCGCAACAGGTGCCCGGGGACAAAGGCCACTGCAGCACTGAACACATCCTAACATTTATCAAAGTGGTGTGAAGGCCTAGATCTGACACAAACGAGACTCAACAGCAATTCACAGCAAGGCAGCCACACGTTTGACACACTAAACTTGTGCATAATGTTTTTAATGAAAATACCTAATATAGAATTAAGTTTCATAAATGTATATACATAAAATTTTACAACGTTTTACTTCATGAACTGAGTATTGTCCTATTTTGCCTTTTTAGATTTGAGTGATGTTTGAGTCTGTTATCATTATACTGCTAAACAATATGGACAAGAAGGTGGTGGTGGCGCACACCTTTAAACCCAGCACTTGGGAGGCAGAAGCAGGAAGGTCTCTGTGAGTTTGAGGCCAGCCTGGTCTACAAGAGCTAGTTCCAGGACAGGCTCCAAAGCAACACAGAGAAGCCCTGTCTCAAAAAAAAAAACTAAAAAAAGAAGTACAAACTTTAATTTTTTCAGTTTACATTTACTTCAATTTATGTGTTTTGAATGTATAAGTTTTGAGTACTTTAAACATATCTTTTATTATTGTATGTATTATTATTTTAGATTTGTGTGAAACTTTCTTTTATCCATATAACAAATTTTCTAAAATGAAGGAAAACATATTTTTAAGAGTAAGCATATATTTCTAGATAAATTATCTTATTATTAAATATTGGGAACCAGTGGCAAGACTCTCAGATATGGCAATATTAATTTAACTCAAAGAACTTTGAGATTTAGCAGCTTTTAGTCATTAAACACCAATACTTTTACACATGCTTTTAAATGATACCCTATGAACATCGATTTGTCAAACTAGAAGACAGGGAGACACACCTGTCTCAGGGTCACTCATTCCAGACACTTCCAGCTAGCGATCACGAAACAGGTCATGATCACCACAGCAAATGGAGATGCTGGCTGAATGGGTAAGTGCCTGCCTGTGATCCCTACACCAGGAAAGGGAAGGCAAGGGGACCAGAAGGTCAAGTCTGCCACATAGGCCAGTGAAGGCTGCACACAAGTCCCTGTCAAAGTAAAACAGATGAACTTTGCGTGTACTGAACTCTGTATAAGAGATAAAACTAAAACAGAATGATGCACAAAAAAATAGAAAAGAAAGGACTAAGAAAAAGAAGCAGTAAGGAAATGCTACAGAAAGAACGTGGATGAGTGAATCTCAACAGCTGCTAAGTCAGTGAAATTCAAGTCCAGGAGTATGAATGACGAAAGAAGCTGCACTACTGAAACACAGCACTCTGTACACCCAGTGAGCCAGCGGTGGAACACACCACTCTGTACACCCAGTGAGCCAGCTGTGGAACACACCACTCTGTACACCCAGTGAGCTGGCTGTGGAACACACCACTCTGTACACCCAGTGAGCCGGCGGTGGAACACACCACTCTGTACACCCAGTGAGCCGGCTGTGAGCTGCTACAATGACACCTGTCTATTTTCTATGGCAGCAACAAAATACTCAAGACTATATAGTTTGTAAAGAAAGGGGTTTATTTAGCTGGCAGGGTTGGAGGCTGGAAGTCTAAACAGCATGCCAGCTGTCTGAACTGCACCATGGAGGACAGTATGTTAAGAGATGAGGGAGAGGGAAACACCACATGGGTCAGTCTCGCTCTCTTAAAATGGTTCACTCAAGAGAACGGACCAGGGACGCATGAGAGCTACCTGAATCTCTCATGAGGACAATATATTAACTGATCTGCTGGCATGCTTCTGTGTCCAAGGACAATGTACTAAATGACCAGATGGCATTCTGTTGTGTCCATGGTTGCAGGGCCTAGCCCTGACTAGGGCAGTGAGGGAAGGAAGTGGCACACAGATACACAGACACTCAGTGCTGGACTGGGCTCTCGGTGTGTTTATCACAGTGACTTACAGAGAGGCAGGGTTATCGCATGCAGATCAGCCAGTAGGCAGACAATGCTGGATTGAGGAGGAAGAGTCTTTGTAGGGCTGGAGTCTTAAAGCTGTAAATATCTGGGTTGGGGAAGAGCTGGAGTGAACATTTTCTGTATACATTGTTGACACCTGCACTCAGATCAGGAGGGAACGCTCTGCTGTGCCGCCGAGGGTCCGTCACTCAGGGTTTCCTTCCCTCTCTCCAGCTTCCACCAGACCCCACATCTTAAAGGTCATACCACTTCCTAGCATCACCATACTAGAGACATGAATCTTAGAGAGTCACACTCATACCATACCCAAACCCTTCAACAGTTGTTAGAAAGAAATCTGGGAAGCAGGAAAACAGTAGAATGCTGTAGAATGCTGCAAGCAGCTACTCTCAGTAGTCAATAGATAATTTAAGAGCCACCACCAGTATTTATGGGGTATGAGTAAATATCACAATGCAAGCAATACATATGACTGACTGAATGAATGGATAAAAATATACACACAATAAAACATACTGGTGCTGGAGAATTGTCTGTATTCTGTCAATCATGATTTAAATAAATGCTGATTGGCCATAAGCCAGGATGTATAGGTGGGACAACCAGAAAGGAAGTAGAGGCGGAGCAAGGAGAATAGGAGAATTCTGGGAAGCAGGAAGCTCTCTCGGCCGTCCTCCCCAGACCACCGAAGAAGCAGGATGTGACCTGCCCCGCTGAAAAGGTACTGAGCCATGTGGCTAACATAGATAAGGATAATGGGTTAATATAACTTATAAGAGCTAATACGAAGCCTGAGGTAATGGGCCAACCAGTTTGTAACTTATGGAGACTCTCTGTGTGATTCTCTGGAACTAAACAGCTGGGGGACCGGGCAGGACATAAACCCCAACAAACCAGGACTTCATGCTACAACATATATGTGTGCATAATTAATAGCTGGTTAGACACACAGATACAAATGCAGGAACAGAGAGACAACAGACGCTAGATATGCACAAATAATAGGGATGGCTGGGGACAGAGAGTCAGTGGATGATTCAGTAGCAGGGGATAAGTGACAGATATAAGGCATGGGACGGATGGACAGACCCAGCTCTGACATTCCAGGAGAGATGTCCACTAGCAACCCGAAAAGGAACGTTTATTTTAAGGCTCAAACCTTATCTTGCCTCGCCTTTCTGACAGAAATAGTAACTAAAGCTGTGAGTGTAGATCAACACAGCAAGAAAAATAAGAGCAGGAGGGGGGGAGAAAGAGGAGGCGGAAGGGAGAGGAGGGGTGGGGAGGGGAGAGCACCTTGCAGTGCATCTCCAGCTAACCAGGGGAAAGCATCGCGCAGATGGACACAGCATTCAGAGGGTGCGCAGTAACACTGAAGTCAAAGGAATCTGCCCCACGTGAGTTCCTGAGCAGGTGTTTCTGATAATTGCCTTGAAGCACAGAGTATAAATAAAAGTCTGTGGGTGGTGACAGAACAACACCCTTGTTTTCAGTCTGCCCTGCCCTGCCCACCAGAGGTTTGGGGATCCGCTCCGTTCAGACTGGCTGACTCCCACCATTTCTTGTGGTTAGAACAGCCAGCAAAGCCTGCCTTCCACCCCTTCCTCCGACTTCTCTTCACCAGCTCTCCATTTCAAACCCAGGCTGGGAGAGGACACCCTTTGTGGCCACACAGCACACTTGAGACCATCTTGTGGCACTCACATTTGACAATGCAAACATGGACTTTGCTATTACCCGCTTGTGTCTCTAGATCCTTCTCTGATGGCTGTTTTGCTCTGTTGGTTACTCAGAGTCTCCTGGGGGATAAGGTCGGGAGCCCAGCTGCAGTAAACTCACCTGCTTGGCAGTATGTCTCCTCTCCGCCACAGCCCTATCAGACACAAGGCGGAACTGTGCGGCTGCGTAAGCAATGTCTAGCACTAGACTAGGCTGACTTTTGACCAGTGTCTTAGCTAGGATTTTTATTTTGTGAACAGACACCATGACCATGGCAACTCTTATAAAGAAAACATTTAATTGGGGTGGCTCACTTGCAGTTTCAGAAGTTCAGTCCATTATCATCATGATGGGGAGCATGGTGGCCTGCAGGCAGACTTGATCCTGGAATAGCTGAGAGTCCTACATCTTGCAGGGAACAGGAAGTTGACTGAGACACTATGTGATGTCCTGAGCATAGGAAACCTCAAAGCCCACCCCCACAGTGACACACTTCCTCCAAAAAGGCCATATCTTCTCAACAAAACCACATCTCCTAATGGTACCACTCCTCATAAGATTATGTGGCCCAATGACATTCAAACTACCACAGGCAGGAATGACACACGAGATGGTAAACACATTAAAATTAATCATGTTCTGTATGTTGGCCATTATTCTTACTTTTCTGTAGATCAGTTCCACCAATGATGACCTCTTTGGGGGCAATTACTCATTCTATTAATAACTGTACACAGACATTCATGTAAAAATGTAAACAAACCGTGTACACGGTTTAAAGAATGTTTAGAAAGCAAATGTCCACGTGCATGAACCCAAAGCTTCCCACCCAGAGTTTTGGGGTACTCTTCCTGATCAAATCTCTCCTTGCCCTAGAAACAGCTGTGAAAATCTTTGCTGCTCTTAATAGTTTTACACTTACATATTTATCCTTAATACTGTAGTTTACAGAAAGTTCAAAGACTCACAAAACTACTCAGTACTAGGGAAGCAGAGGCAGGAGGATCTCTATGAGTTCAAAGCCAGCAAGCTGTATGCAGTGAGTTTCAGGACAGGCAGAGCTACATAGTGGGACCCTGTCTTAAAAACACCAGAAACAAAAAAGGACTCTCAAAATTAGAGGGACCACACCGTGTCCTTTCTTTGACTTGCTTTTCTCACCCAATGCTGTGATCTACCTGTTGTTGTAGTTTTCTTTTTAATTACTGTGTCATATTTCACAGCACAGTCGTGATTTGTCCATTTGATTACCGGTACAAGTCTGGGTTGGATGGTGGTTTTTAGCTAATTCAAATAATATCAAGTGCAACAGACTCTGGAACAGCCAAACTGCAGTATTTTCTTCATGTTTACTAGATGACACATCATTTTACTGGTTCATAACATACAGATTACCTTTGTTAAAACTTGTTACTCTGGGATCTGTGTGTGCGTGCACTTGGTGTGGGAATTTATTGCCATTGGTTAACAACAACAACAAAAAAAACAACCACCACCACCACCAACAACAACAACAAAAAACAGCTTTTGGCCAATGGCTTAACAGAGTAAAGCCAGGCAGGAACTCTGAACAAAAATAGAGAAAGTATACAGAGTCAATGAGACGCCATGTAGCTGCAGGAGGAAAAAGATGTCCGTACTATTAAACCATGAGCCTTGTGGTAAAATAAAAAATAAAAATGGGTTAATTTAAGATATAAGAGCTAGCTAGCAATACACCTAAGTGATTGGTCAAGCAGTGATTTAAATAATACAGTTTCTATGTGATTATTTCAGATCTGGGCAGCCAGAAAATGAGCAGCATCTGCCAACACACACTGGTGTGTGCTTACATGCAGTTATGTACACAAGGGGGCCAAAAGAAAATCCCTCCTCAGACACTATAATATATATTGGTTTTTGTTTGTTGAAATAGTGTCTGTTACTAGCCTATGACTTATAACTCAAGTTATGATGGTTGGCCAGCAAGCCTTGGGTATCTGTGTCTCCTCTTCAGTGTTGGAATTAAAAGCATATTCCCACCACTATCCCTCACTTTTTTATTTGAATTCTGGGTACTGAATTCAGGTCCATTACTGTCGGTCTTTGGTCCAGCAGGTGCCTAATGGCACTGCATTGTGATTGTCAGTTCCTGGCTGTGGTTAAGGAGGATGGCGGTATCTGCATGCATTGTGATTGTCAGTTCCTGGCTGTGGTTAAGGAGGATGGCGGTATCTGCATGCATTGGCCATTTGCATTTTCTTATCAGTGCTGCTTCTGTTTAAGTCTCCTGTCACTTTAAAAATGTTTTCCATTTCCTATGGTTTGTAGATGTATTGAATGGATCCTAGACATTATGAATATGGAAACTTCTGCACTGTGACTCCATTTTATGACATTGTTTGGTTTGGGGTAGATAAATTTGGGTAGGTGTGGCTAAAAAAAAATCCTCTTCAAGGCTGGAGCAATGTGTCTCAGTAGCAATGTGTCTCAGCTCTTCCAGAGGACCAGGGTTCAATATCTAGCAAGCACATAGCAGCTCATAACTTTCTGTAATTCCAGTCCCAGGGGATCTGACACCCTCTTGTCTTCCAAAGATGCTACATACATGTGATACATTAGATATACATGCAGGCAAAACACCCTTACATGCAAAATAAATAAATTTAAAATGTTTTTCTTTTCAACCCCAAATAATTTTCTCATACATGTCCACCACAGCATTTGGGATAGACTTTTTTTGAATATTGGAAAGTTACTGAGTAACATCCAATATATAATGTATAACACTCTCAACAAAGATTCAGCACCCACTATCATGTACATTAATCCTTCTAGAGCAAAAATTCTTAGTTACATAAGTAATAAATATAGTCTCAGACCATTTTAGTTCTCTTTCTCTCTCTCTTAGTCTCTCTCTCCCTCCCTCCCTCTTATATCAATGAGTTCCAAAGAGTTTGATGTTTCAGATATTGAGAGACTGCAATGAGTAAGATTTACAATCACAAAATACAGGCATAATTAAGTCAGTAAAAATTAAGAGGACCCTCCTGGTGGAACCATCTGGAGAAAGATTTTTCAGCACGGATTTGAACTGGTTACCAGCGCCATTACGCATCTCTCTGGAGACTGTGCACTTTTCTAAACTTCACTTGCACTCAACCATTTCTAAGATCCTTTGACTTTGTCGTCTAGAGCTAGCCTTTATTACTGCAGTTCCTACTTTAACATCTCTCTCCAGATGTTTGTTCATTGTATTCTTCCCAAAAACGCAACTTGACTTTTTTTTCCCAGTGTCGGATGCCACTGCACGTTAGTGGATTGGCTCCAGACCTGACGAAAGCAAAATTCTGGCTTCCACAGGGTGTTTCAAGCTACCGATGATGTTGCGGTCATGGAGTTGAGAAGGGGTACACAGACGGCTCTCTACACACAAGGCTGGCTGTGGACAGACCGTTCCCATTTCATTCATGCCTGCTCCTGACGCACTTCTGTGGCACACATTCATACTCGCTGCCATACAGACAAAATAAGTAAACCTTTAAAATATATTTCCGTCTCCAACTTAACTCATCTAAGGCTCTTTCATCGTTCTGTAGCCATCATATTGCCACAACGCTATCTCTTTTTATAAACTGACATTGATAAGGTAAATTCATCTCTTAGACCACTGGGGTACATGTCCCGTACTTTGACGGGGCTTAGAATCACACTGTCACCCTGAAGACCCGTGCACGTTGAAGGTGGTTCGGGCCTCAAGGAGGCACCGAGTGTAGAGCTGTCAGCTGCAGTGGTGGAGATGTGCAGCTGACTCCCCCGGACTGGTGTGAGTCCGTGTTGCACACGCATGCACGCTCTTCCCAGGAGCTGGAGCAGAGACAACCAGGGCCCAGCCGGCAGACTGGCCTTCATCCATGGCTTTACTCGTCTTCCTGAACGTTCTACTTAAATAAACACTGCTCTCAAAAGGTCAGAAGCACGTCCTTTCATCCCTTATGCAGGACGAGGGGTCTGCAAGCGTGGCCAACCCGAACTTCGTCTTCTCCGAGAGTCCGCGCTCTCAGGCTGGCGGCCTCCTCCTCCTCCCGGTCCTCAGCTCGGTCCCCTCCGCCCATTCTCGGTTCCTCCACTCCAGCCCCGGCTGCCGCGACTACAGGGCCGAGGGCGGTGACGATCGGTTCCTCGTCTCCGCCCAAAGGCCGCGCCCACCCCGGCCGGAAAGCACAGCCGGAAGTCCCGCCCTTCCGCGTAGCGAACGGCGGCTCGGAAGGGTCAATACGGGGCCGGCGCCGCTTTCCCGGGGGAGCGTTTCCTCGCGTGGTTCGTGGACTCGCCGACTGGGCGGCTCGGCGGCCCAGGAGCCGAGCTCCGCCCCGCGCTCTCCCACGTTGGCTGCTCCTCGGGAGGCCGCGCGGGACTGGAAGGCGCCGCAGCCCGGGGTTGTAGGCTAGCCCTGGGAGCCCTGCAGGCATGGCAGCCCCGTCTATGAAGGAAAGGCAGGTGTGCTGGGGCGCGCGCGACCTGTACTGGCGCTGTCTCGACGACAACGCGGAGGACGCGGCTCGGTGCCAGCAGCTGAGGAGCTCGTTCGAGGCCAGCTGCCCCCAACAGTGGGTAAGTCCCGTGGGGACTGCAACACGTCCCGGGCGCTCGGCCTCACCTCGGGGTAGGCTCGGAGGGACAAGGTCACGGAGGAGGGCGCGCGGTGGAAGCCACCAGTTAGTTGTTATTGCTGGAGAAAATGACAGTGCGCGGCCAGATTCTGGAGAAGGGACAGCGTTGTGATGACTTCTGCTGGAATCCATAGCCTCTCTCACAGCCCCCTCATCCAAGCTTCGTCATCATTCAGCAGCATGGCTCCTTCAAGATCAGTTCTTTTAACTTTGTTAAAAGTTAACCTTTTAACTCCTATAAAGTACAGACTGAGAGGTGTGTCCAAAAACACGTGTGTGGGGGGGGGGATCGTGGGAATGTGTTCTGAGGGAGACACTTGGTTTTATTTGCTAGGACTTTCATCAGTCCTGAGAGGCCTTGAATTCAGTTTTAGGCAGAGGGAGCCATTCATTAGAGAGGAGAAACAGCTGTCCAAGACGAGCCAGCCATCGTTGTGGAGAGAGGATTTGAACTCTGGTCCTTAACTTTGTCTTTACTCTGCTGTATAGCAGTCCCTTGAGAAAGATGAGGGTTGTGCTGTGCAGTACGAGGCCACGAGAACCAGGACTGTGGGTGACTGGAATATTCAAAGCGTATCTTCAGGAGGAGATAAGCTCCCAGGTGATGCTGAGTTCTGGGCAGGTTGTTGTCAGCAACATAATACTGCTTTCACGGTAAAGGATAGTCTATTTTGTAGCCAAATATGAGTGACTGGCTCAGGAACAGATTGAAGTTTTCCCTTAATACAATGTGGCAGAAGTTTCATTAAGTTTTAATGCGAAAAGAACAAAGAAAGTCCTAGGTCAACACAATTTTCTAATACATGGGTGGAAATATAAGGTTGAAGTCCATTTCAGCAAAGCAGGAAAGCTTCTGCTGGGCCTCAGAGGCTGTCAGATGACACGCTTAGCCTTTTGGGTGGTGGGAGTCAGTGGTTTCACCTGCCACCAGGATGTTGGATCAGTCAGAGGCGGGCAAGGAATTCAGAGGGCTAAAGATAGATCCTCAGCATTCAAACCTTTCCATAGCCACTCGAGTTCTGATCAGTAAAATCAGTCCTGTGGAAGGTTCAATGTAAGGTGTGGCTTTTTTTTCCCTGTTCATATTGGACTGCAATACTTAAGGTACCCAACTGTCTCGGTGGCACAACAGATATCACAATTAATTTTTCACAGAACGGGAGGGACATTGTATGCTTTTTAAGTCTGATATCCTTTATATAGCACCCATTCTAGTGTAGTCAGTTCAAGACCACCAGGGATAAATCTCAACACTGACAGTGAGATTTTTGAATACCTTGTCATAACACACCAGAGGGACAAAGGCCATCAAACCACGGGGGATTTTGAGCAAGGATGGGGCTCCGAATGAAGCAGTGATGTCACAGCCTCTGAGCAGAGCTGTGCACCAACAGGACCTCACGGCTCAGGACTGAGATAAACCCAGTGCTGTTTTCTGTGAAGTGAAAGACTGAGCATCATGTTCAGAATGTGAATTCGTACACCAGGGAGGCCTCTCTCTGAAGGTGCCTTGGATACTCTGGGCAGGAGTGTTACATTTCCTCCTGATGGAACTTTAAGAAGCGAGTCTGTCTCTGTGCAATGGCAGAAACGGGGTTTCTCAGTGAAGGAGAAAGCCCTGTTCAGGCAGGCTCCATTAAGATATGCATTGAAGGTTTTTTAACAAAATCAGCATTTTCTAGTTTACAGTGCAAACATGAGGCACCTGCAGCTGCCCTGTCTGCGGAGCTGCCGGGATACAGGGGCTGGGGCAGCGTCACGGCTGGCACACGTGCACTCTCCTTGGGTTTGATTTATGCTTCTAGAACATCAGACTTCTCAAATGCATCATGAAGAGGATGATGTGAATGGAAACAGAACCAAGTCTGTAATAACTTGTGAATATTTAGTCATGTGTCCGTCTCAACAAAGATACCAGGCCTGATAAATGATAGGATACACTGACCCTATAACCAGCCATGGTCTGTACAACTTAAGATTCCTGATCCAACCAAGAACTGCCAAGTGGGCTCTTATATGTCTAAGACTGTTTAAGTTCTTGGGCCATATGTGCTAATAGCCATGAGGGGACAGAGACTCATGGCTCTTCAGGCAGCTTAGCAGCTCACGCACTGATCCCTGACTCAGGAGGCTAGAACACAAATCCTGGTTCTGCCTTGATACCATTAATGCCGAGTGACGTGTTAAATCTGCGCTTTTGCTTGCCAAACTGCACAGCTTGCTCTAATGAAAGGCCTTTTTATCTCAATAGATAAAATATTTTGACAAAAGAAGAGATTACTTGAAATTCAAGGAAAAATTTGAAGCCGGAGAATTCCAGCCTTCGCAGTCCACTGAAAATTCCTAGGCTCTCACTGGACTTTCACCCAGGTGGAGATTATTCTTCTGGACTTTCAGAAATGCTTTGCTGGTTCCAGGACAAAAGCAGTTTGACCCACAATTACACATCAGCCAGCGCTTGTCCTCTGTGAATAACAATTACTAAAAGGGGCAAGTGGCAGATGTCATATTCAAACTATGAAGGACCGACTGGTATTAAGCGTGCTGCTTTAATTTCGTGAGGATCTACTTTAAGAAAAAAATTAAAGGTTATTATAAAAACACACTGTTCATCTTCCTTTCCCCCCTTTAGAATAAAAGCCAAATAGTAGGCAAATTTAGTTGTAACTGATATAAATAAAAACTAAGATAGGTTGTTATGTGTGTTTCTGGCCCTTAGATTAGCATTTTAATATGGAAACAACACAGAGAAGTTGGAAGAATCCTTAAGTAACCAATGGGTTATAATAAAAAGCTGTTCAAATTTCCTCAATGATCAGACAGTGCCTGGGTTGCTATCTAGCTGAGTAAGACAAAAAAGAAATAAAAATATAGACTGGGAAGGGAAAACTGGATCTATTCCAAGATGATTAAGAAAATGCCAAAGGATGAACCCCCAGAAATGAACAGTAACTCACAAACCTGCAGCCAATACTTCAAATCATGTACCTCTTACAGAGCTTGTATTCAGAATAAAGAAAAACCCAAAAACTTCATGATTCTTAATAAGAAAAACAAACCTGTTTAAAAAGTGAGCAAATTATGCGAATAGATATTGTAAGGAGTACAGCTCAGATGGAAAGGAATCCTGGCAGACAGGAGCCAGGGATTACCACAGACTCAACGGAAGCGGAGCAGTGTACAGCCCTGCTTCAAGGAAAAGTTTCCCCAATGGAACAACTGAGGCTCGCTCCAGTGGAAGGTTTCCCCAGCAGAACGTGGTAAAGTTCTGATCCACTCCAGGGAAAGGAGGTCTCAAACCTCATTCAAGAGATTTATTGGGAAGGAAGGATCCTGAGGGTGGCTGCCTCTGCCATGGTAAAAAAAGGCAGCTCCCAACTGAACAGGCACAGAGCTTATATAGGGCTTCTTAGGGGCGGAGTTTTTCCAGGGTGAAGATTTTCAGTGTGGGAATTGGTTGGATATCAAACCTTGAGCTTAGACAAACTCAGAGACTGGCTGGATTTCGTGCGCAGGGGTTGGTTTCATGCTCAGGGATTGATTGGTTTTTCTGCCCAGCTGGTCAGGGGTGGAGTGTGTTTCTTTGGTTCTGGTTTCAGGGCCAAGGTACGTTTCTTTCACTGGCTCTTTTTAACCTTTAGGCTCGGGTCTCAGGGCCAGTGAATTGGTTCTGGTCTCAGGGTCGAAGTGTGTTTCTTTGGCTCTGGTCTCAAGGTCAGGGTGTTTCTTTCATTGGCCCTTTTACCCTACAGATATTTCTTAAAATACAGTGGAAGACAGATATCTGAAAAGGGCCTCCATATCATTAGATATTAGAATAATGGAAATAAATACTATACTGATAGGTCCCTAGACACCTGCTAGAATGGCTGACAATACCAAATGACGACAAGGATGCAGAACAAGTCACCCTTGGTGACACTGTAAACTAGGAAAGCCCTCTGCAGAGGTTTCCAGAGTAAAATACGCTGACTTTATGACCCAGAAGCCCTACTCCTAGGTGCTTCACCAAATGAACTGAAAGCAAAACCTGCAGTGAACGTTCCTCAGTCCCTAAAACCAAATGCCCATGTCAGAAGTAGATGAAATACTACGTCCCTATAATGGATGGAATACCAACATGAGCAGACACCCAGAGGAGCCATGGATGCATTCCGCTACCTGAAGGAAGCCGGACTGTGACAGTGCCGGTTACCTCAGGTCACAGGCGCAGCATCTGATCTGATGTTCTAGGCTTGAAACCCTGTTGCAAATCAAAACCTCAAAAGAAAACTACAGAAGAAAATGAATAGGCAAAGGACCCTGAAATCTGAGTATTTCTCAACAGGTTCCAGGGATAGCAAGTTCCTTGCTGTACAGTAATAATGATGATCCTTAAATAATGCAGCCATCTAAACATAAAGCACTCACAGGCTTCATTCTTGGTTTCAGTAGGGATTTACAGGGGTGGCCCAACAATACTGGGAGACAGATTTCTAACCACCATGGGAAGCACAGTAAGACAAATGCCATTTAAGCCTAACGTGAACAACAATGGCTGAATTCATAGCTTTGGAAACAAAGCCTAGGACCTGAGGACAAAGAACTTCACTGGAGAGCCGATTCGCATTTTGCCATATTTTAAAACGGAAGGGCATAGGTGCCTATAAGTAACAACTTTTAATTCTTCCACACCGTTAGCACAGTCACCCTGACAATACTGGTTTCCAGGAAGAACATTTTAAAAAATTCATTTTTTACAAAGTTCCATAGTTGTTTAAAATATTTAAAAAGGTCATTTGATTTAGGGGACAATATATAGTGACAGACTATAAGGCACATAAAAAAATTTTGGCATTGAGGTGCAAGGTTAGAGAGATGCAGATAATCCCGGGACATCTCAAAATATTTCATTAGTCTGGAAGGTTACAAGGCACCATCGTTAGCACCGGGAGAGATGGCGGGCGAGGCACAGTCTCAGGATGTCAGCCCCGCACACCCGAGCAGCTGCTGCCTGGTGTACTCCCAGATCAACAGAGCCCCGCTCACGTGCACGTTCAGTGAGCGGATGATGCCCTGCTGAGGAATCTCCACACACACATCCAGCTGCTGGATCAGGTCGGCTGGGATCCCTTCCCGCTCATTTCTGCAGAAGAAAAATGGAGCAAGACACGTTAGCTCCCCTCTAACACAGGGAAGTGCCTGTTACTATGACTTGTTTCCTTAGAAGTCCTGGATGTTACTACAGGAGACAGATAAACAGATGACGTCAGCCTGGGTTCCAGGAAGAGGCCAATTCCATGTTTACTAGTAAACATCCTAGGGGTCTCCATAAGTGCTATAAGTTGACAGGAAGTTGTGTAACAGGAGCCTAGGCAAGTCTTGAACAGCCTAGAGATCCGACATGGACCAGGGAGCCGACTCACCCCAACAGGAGCAGCGACTTCTCAGGGAAGCGGAACTGGGCCAGGTCTGAGCTCTGTGCTGTCTGCTCCACACCAATGACAGTGTAGCCTTCCGCCTTTTTCTGCTGCAGGTAATCCATCAGCTGCACTGGTCTCACCTTGGTGGCAGTTTTAGAGGGGCAGAATATGAAATCATTCCGTTGTGAAATGAGAGGGTGGACAAAGCACTGAACTCAAACCCAACTCGTCCAAAGGACTTTAAAGGGAAAACAGGACACCAAATGACATCCAAAGGAACTCCCTCCACATAGCCGACTGCTGAGTGGTGGCTGAATAGAGAGGTAGCATGTTCTACCGAGGTGACCCCTACATTACTGTGGTCACACATAAAACCCCATGGGACTCAGCACTGAAGGATCAGACCGAGAAACCGGCATAAAGACAGCATGCCAAACTACATTTGCAACTACAGAATCTAATAAGCGGCGTTACACCTACCTCTACCAGAGGAAGCCACTGCTCTGCAGAGACACTGAGGTGCTGGAACTGCCTGTCGCTGACACACTGAAGACTGCCAACCACGAGTGCCGCGGCTCCAAACACCTCACAGGTGCGGCACAGCCCTGCACAGAATGGCCTGTTACTCAGGTCTCCAGCAGGTCACAGAGCTCACAGCCTTCCAGCCAAGAGGGCTGTGTGTGGAGCAGACAGCCACAGAGGGGTGCTGAAAGGATTTAGGGTGAACGTCCTAGAAGACGATTTTTACCTCCTAAGTTGGTTGGCTTGTCAATGAGCGAGGCCACAACAATGAGTCTGCTAGTGGACTTGCCAAGCTTGGTGGCTCGATCATGAAACATAAGCTCCAGGTCTGACTCCAGAGCCTTGTGTCCCCACGGGGTGATCTTCTTCTGGACATCGGCCCACTCTGACTGGCTGTCTGCTTCACCCCAGGTAGAACCTGAGAAGAGATAATAGTTCCTGTATGTAAGTTAGCCTGGGTCAGTTCTTTATGTATTGGCATCTTTGTTTGGTTTTTCAACTATTCTTTTTGTTGTTGTTGTTAATGTGTGTATAAGGCCTGAGTGTGTGTAGGTGCACCACGTGCATGGAGGTGCCCATGAAGACCAGAAGAGGCTGTCGAATACCCCAGAGCTGGAGTCACAGGTGGCTGTGAACCACATGTGGGTGCTGAGAATGGAATCAGCAGTCTGTGCTTAACATCACATTCTCTCAGCCCGTGGTGCACTCTCTGCTAGCTGGATTCCTTGGGGTTCTGCTTCCTGCTACTGTCTGCTCTATCTGTGCACAGCTGTCTGCTGTGAGAGAGCAGGGACCCTGCCTATGTCCAGCACATTGGCCGCCAGCAATGGACCCTCAATGGATGAGTAGATTTGAGATGATCTGTCCAAAGACCAAACATGGAACCATCTCCACCTTTCAGAACTCTACCCAGAGCCCTGAATTAAAACCACAGGGCGAGGCTCGGTTCTGCAGTTAAAAACAATTACATTTATCAGGAGGTGCCGGGGCGCACGGGTCATGGTGTCTGTCATATGGACATCAAAAGGCAGACAACACATGGGAATTAGTTGTTTCCTACCATGTGGATCAAACTGGGGAATTCAGGCTTGGCAGGAAGTACCTGTATCCAACGAGCCATCAGAGCGGGGGGGGGGGGGGGAAGAAAACCAGAGAGCTGCAGGAGACCAGCAGAGGAAACTTACAGAAGGGACAGGTGTGGTGGTGGTAGGGGGAGACTTTAGGGACACTGGCTTTGGGGAAGCAGTCACAGCGGTGGGTGCAGTTAGGGAAAGCTGAGGAGGAGCCAGTAGAATGAGGCCATCACCACAGTGCTGCTAAGGTGAGCTTTCTGGACACACTGAGCCACAGGCTCATCAGGGAAGCCCGACGAGTGCTGGCGCTTCTGCCTTCTCTAAGCAGAGGCAGAGATCCAGGCCGATGAACATCACCAGGACCCATGGTGTAGCCAGGAGCCCTCACCAGTAAACCAGCACAAAATGAAGCTCCCTTACCTCGGTCCTGCTGGGACCAGTCTCCGGGACTCAGCTCACTCAGTGCGGTCCCAGATTGGTACCATGGGGACCCTTCATTGGAAGGGATGTCTGTGAAGCTGGCAAATTTATCCAGGGCGATCCACTCCTCTTCAGTGATACCCGAGAGTCGCGGGAGGGTGTAAAATATGGCCTGAAACGAGAATCGTCAAATCTAGACATTTTCCTAGGAAACAGAGGAAAAACCAAACATGGGTTTTATTGTTGCTGGCTCTTCTCCCAAGCCACCCTCCACTGCAGGCTCTCGGAGGTATGTCACTTTCCCCTAGGATGCTCAGGGGTTCATTTAGGGACCCCCTCCCCCCGCCAAGAGCAAGCAGGCAGGGCCTCTCCTCCAGCTCTTCTAACTACACATGACCAATGTGCTCTTATCAAGAGCTCACCATGCTTCAAAGGGCATTGTCACTAACAAGAAACGTCTGCCTGGAGGCAGTTTCCTGGCCACCAGACACTTGCCTTCCCATGCCAGTTCCACTACAGACATCCAGAGCCCAAATCCTGGCTCAAGAGTATAACTCGCTGTGTGACCTGGGTCGAGCCATGAAGGCTTCCTTAGCTTCGGCTCCCACGTGTGTAAGAAGGTAGGGTGGGTAACCGGTACCTCTGAGGCCACAAGCCTGCCTCTCTGCTCTTCCCTCTTGAAGAACATCAGTGGCGGAAAGGCATGAGAGAAAACCCCGAGGAACAGGCGATTTAAAAGTGAAATGGCCCTTGGGGCACATGTCTCTGTGGGCAGTTTTAAGGCAAATATGGTTTGCTTCAGGCTAGCCATTTTGTGCAAATCTGAACTGATGTCACGATGGAGAGTACCATTTATTAGGTGGCCCCGAGCCCAGCTGCAAACACAAAGGCTCGGTGCCAGAGTCAGGTGGTGTGTCAGCTCTGCGCCACAGCCCACACACCGGGCCCTCACTCACTGCTGCACACAGACCACTCTGCCTGATGCTGCTGCTGAGTCCGGTAACAAAACAGAGGCAGGAGGATGAGGGAAAGGAGAAAGGACTCGGTGCTTACGGCTGCCCGGGAAAAATGGGTGGGGGTCTAGAGATGTCAGGAAAGCATGGACAGAGGGCTCTGGGAACCAAGGGACACAGACAGTGTGCTATATGTGAAAAACCCTAGTATGTTTTATCTTGACAAGAATGACATGCATGTCATATGTAGCACATCTCACCATATGTAGTATGTCTTCAAAGACAGCTTTAAGCAAACCATAAAAGAACTGGTTGCATAGCAGCTAAGGCTACTGATCTAGATTCCCCAGAGGAAACGTCTCCCAGGCCAGATGTTTGCACTTCAAAGCTGAGTAGATAGCACAGATTTGTTGCTGGAGTTGAAAAGGGTTTAAGATTGTCTCATATGCTATGCAAATTTTAAGAGTTTACACCATGAAGTCATTTGTATATTAACTGTAATCAGTTCTTAAAGGACAGGAGCTCTGCTACTCTCAGTGAAGTGGAGCACCGTCTGACAGACACATTCTCATCACCCAGAATCTAAAAAGAGTAACTGCCATTAACGAGATCTTTTTGTTCTTGCATCGATCATGGGCTTCAGGACAAGAAAATCTCACCTGCACAAAGGTTCTCTCACTCACTTCCTCTTACAACTCTGCTCTGACCTCTGTTTAGAGTTAAAACTCCCTTCCAAGGTTTACAAGCCAGACACTGCCAGAGAAATAGAAAGTGAGAATGACTACCCAGTTGTCACTGCTGAGGTCTGAACCGCGAGCACATCACAGAACGGGGATAGGAGACAAGCCTGTCCCAGTCCTCCAACAGCTGGGGCAAGAAAGGGCCAAGCCAGGGCTGTGCACAGCAGACAGCCTACCCAGGGAACTCTCAGCTTACCTCCAGACAGTAGTCCTTCAGGGGGTGGAACACGGAGAAGAAGAAATGGTCCTGGATGCGCCGCCAGTTCTTCCTGGCATTCCTGAGGGGAGGGACAGGAAGTGAGGCAGGACTCACTCTGGTGAGGGAGGGTCAGTGGGGTATCTTTAAGAATCCCATCCCAAGTTTCTACTCCGGCTCTTCCACATCACTGTGTATGTTCTAGCTCTGTCTCTGAGGTTGTGGTTTAAATGAGAAACGTCCCCCATAGGCTCATTGTATTTGAACACTTGGTCCCCAGTTGGTGGCACTGTGTGGGGAGGCCTTGCTGGAGGAAATATGTCACCGGGGGCTGCCTTTGAGAGCTCACAACCTCGCCCTCCTGCCAGTCTGTTTGCTGATGTGACCGCTCGGATTCCCACCGCTATGTCATGCTTGTTGTCACGCCTCCTCAGCGTGATGAACACCTCTCCCTCTGCACCCGTGAGCCAGGACAAACCCTTCCTTCTGTAAGTTGCTTTCAGTCATGGTGTTTCTCAGACCAACAGAAAAGTCACTAGCATAGGTGACTGGGGATTAAACCCTGGGGCCTCATGATGCTAGGTGGTCCCAGCACTCAGTGTGTTTTTGCTGGTTGGTTTGTTTTCAAGACAGGGTTTCTCTATGTAGTCCTGGCTGTCCTGGAACTCACTCTGTAGACCAGGCTGGCCTCAAACTCACAGAAACCCACCTGCCTCTGCCTCATGAATGCTGGGATTAAAGGCGTGCACCACCACCCAGTGAGCTTTTTAAACGGCAACTTTAGGAAGGTTCTCATTTGGTGTCTGAGACAGTCTCAGGTTCATAAGGGTGGCTTTGAACTCATATCTGAGGACAATCCTGAACTCTTGATTTGGCATCTGCACTGATGTTTGGGATTATAGGTATGCAGCCACACCTAGCGTTCTCTTCTTTTTGTAAGCATCGCGGTCCTCACCCGCCACTCCAACACTCAACAGACACGCAGGAGAACAAACCCATCCTGTACCACATAGCCAAGGCTCTATCAAAAACAAATAAAACGGCAAAGGTTTGCCCTGCTGTTTTTGCAGAACCAGGGTTTGAGCCCAGGCTTCATGCCCTCCAGAACGTACTCTTTACTCAGCTAGCCCACAGGATTTTGTATTTTGAAACGGAACTCAAAGATAAACAGAGAAACTAAGTAATGCTTTCAGAATCATGCAAAACCAACTAAAGGAATAAAACCCAGGTCTCTTAGTGTCAAACACACACTGGCCAGTGGAACATGAAGAATGTAGAGAGAAGCCCAGGCTGGCTTCATACTCAGTCACATAGTACAGACCAAAGTCACCCATCACCTGCCAGCACTAGGAACCTGCGGGGTTAGGATCCCTGTGGCTGGCTGGCAGTGGGCCTTTTTCTCCTAGAGGGCAAATCTTACATAAGCCATGGTTTTCACCCTGAAGGCACACGACACAGCTAAATAGTATCTATCCATTCTCAAAAACCAAGAGCACCAACTATGAGCAAGGGTGAATTCTTAACTCAGCTTCCAGGTTGGGATGGCAAAAGTCATGTGACAGGACAAGCAGCTTAGAATTGGGACCATCAGCCCCAAACTGTGCAGAACTTTCAGGCCACGAGACTCCCTATACTTTACTCTTTAAGGGATTCTCTGCTTAAGTTCCTGGTACTTCACCATCCTCACTGCCTGTGGTTTTGGAAAATGAGTGACATGAAGTACTTTAAACATCCCAAGTATCTAAACACAGAAAATAATGGACTCCAAATCTTACTGCATCAAGGGAACAAGTGTTTGCCACTTGCATGTCAAATGTGTTGCAGTATAGGCTCCATCCCTGTCCACGCCGCCGGTACAATCTCCCAACTCTATCACTCACTACACTGAGCCTGCTTCTCCCACACTCTGGCCTCACACCTGTCCGTTCATCCCCTCGCCAGCTTCAGATGTGGGTGAGCAGCTTCCCTCCCACTATGCTGGCCACCTGGGACCTGCTTCTCACACAAAGACAGAGCCCGTAAGTATCGGTCACGTTCATCCTGACTCAGTCCTGAGTGTCTGGACACTTGTCCCAGGTCTCTCAGACAACCTTCCTCCAGGGTCCCACCTGCCTCCAGTCTCCACTTCCCACAGCTGCTTCATGGGCCCAGAAGCCTCTTCCCTTCACTCACTACTTCCTGCTCTTCCTTTGGGAGTCACAGATCACGTTCCCTGAGCCGCAGGCAGAGGTCTGCATTTGCCATGGTGCCCTCGATATTTCCATCACCTACTGCAAAGCCTGTGCACTGCTGACTGCTTGACAGTCCTCTATCCTGTCCTCAGTTCAACTGAGAGACAGGACCTTCGTCCACATGCTGAGGTGTGTGTCTGCCTCAGAGGACTCAAGGAAGGATAAGCCTTCAAGAGCAGAGACAGTGGAAAGCTTAGGATGCCAGATGCTCACTGGCTATGTCTCTGTTTGGAACCAGGAGTTCAAATATAAGTGACACCATAAAGGATGTTTTCTTGCTAATATATTATTATAACATATATGGGATCTGAGCCAACTGCTTCTAGGGACCAGGGATTTTAGGACCAACAGGCAGAGATCACAGCTCAGTGCCAAACAGTCAGCCATGATCTCACCACAGAAAGCAGTGCTGGGCTGGAAGTAGGTGACAGAGGGATGAAAGGCAGCTCTGGGGTCACAGCTTCCTGCTGTGCTGGGAACAGAACAGAGAACTCACAAGGCTCAAATAAAGGATGAAGAGAAAGAATAAAACCCCAATCTGGACTCATCATCAATCTATAGCTTAGCACCGTCTGCCGCACGGGGTTGACCAAGTCCTCTGTGCCCAGCACAGTGAGACACTGACTCAAAAGAGGGTCACGAGGCTGCTCCCCACTCCTCCAGGCTCTGCAGGGAAGAACAGACCCAGGAGGTGTCCTCACCCTGCTCCGTGCATGCTTTCTGCCTGGCTGAGACTGCACTCAATGACTGTGGTCCAGGCGTCACACTCTTCAAACTGCAGGGCTTGACACAGATGCCAGGCCTTCTTGAGGGCTACCAGAGCGTAGAGTCGAACGCTGAAGTTGTGGTTCAGACACCACTGCAGGGCAACGGTGAGGGCCTGCTTCAGAACCAGCTTCTGGAAAGACAGGGGACACTGCTGGGGAGCGGGGGTGGACACAGCAACATGAGCAAGACTGTAATGCATGGAGGGCCAACAGCGTGGACACGGAGGACCAACAGGACAGCTGTAACCAGCTCTGGCAAGCCTTTCACTGTCCTCGCCACAGGGCTGCATCTTCCTCCTGGGCAAATGAGCTCAGCAGCACCCATAATTATCTGATGGAAAACGGTATCTGGGGTCCTCATTTCTGTAAAGGCTGTAGTATATGCCCTACAGCCTAAGTTGACAGGGATCCTCACGCTAGCCTGACACAGCCATTGTGTTCTGGAGATGTGACTGCACTTTCTCCTGCCTTTGGAGAACCCGAGGTATCCAGTTTCCTCCTTTGAGTGTTGCGCCCTAACAACAAACTTGAGCCACAAAGAAGCAAAATTGAGAAGTAGGGAGAAGAAAGCCAGGTGTGGGATACCTGAAGGGAACAGCATGATGCCCGAGTTCAGGGTAAACCCGGCTATGCGAGCCCTGTGTTAAGAATCTGAGCAAGTCAGGAGAAGACTAGGGTCTTTCCCTCCGTCCTCAAGCCTCCTGCACAGGTCAGCTGCAGGACAGGTTGCACTGCCTGTGAGCCCCACAATCAGCTTCTACCGGCTGGACAGCAGCCATGTCCACAGAGCAGGCTACCAGATAAATCACAGTGGTTACTTACACAATGCAGCTATCCCCAAGCAGACATAAGCAAGACTTTATCTCATTCTCTCAACCAACACACCATGAACATTCATCCAGGGCCACTGCTTCTCAGGACAGCATTGCTGAGAGGAATTACACACACACCTCGCTTGCTTGCACATACACACACACACAGGGATGACTCAGTAAGTCTAATGACTTGAGTTCAATCCTTGGAACCCGGGTGGGAAGAGAGAACTGACCAACACAGTGTCCTCTGACCTCACACCCACTACAGCATGCACACACACATAGAGAGAGAGAGGGCTCAGCGGTCAAAAGCACGAGCTGCTCTTGCAGAGGGCCCAGGTTCAGTTCCCAGCACCCACATGGCTGCTCACAACTGTCTGTGACTCCAGTTCTAGGGAATCCAAGCCCCCTTCTGACTTTTGTGGGCACCAAGCACGGACGTGGCGCACATACATTTGTGCAGGCAAAACACTCATAAAATAAGTGGAATAAATCTAATTTTAAAAAAGAGCGGCTGGATTACTTTAATGGCACACATTGTATCTATTTCCCTTTTGATGAAACGGTAATCAAACACTAGGGAATCAACTTGGACATAGAAAGAAAAAAATACTATTTTTACACCCTTGAAGAAAATTGACTTTAAAAAAGAAAATAAATCATATCAGAAAACTTAAAGTAGTGTTAACCATATGAATGCATTTCTCTTCTCTGCCATTTCTTTTTATGAAAAATAACTCAATGAGCATGGCACCTTTGTTTTCTATCCAAGTCTGCATTGTTGGATGTGAATTAAACACAAATACACACCTGATTGGCAAGGTTAAATAAAAAAGTGCTTAAAAAAAACCACAGACCGCTGGGCGGTGGTGGCGCAAGCCTTTAATCCCAGCACTCGGGAGGCAGAGGCAGGCGGATCTCTGTGAGTTCGAGACCAGCCTGGTCTACAAGAGCTAGTTCTAGGACAGGCTCCAAAGCCACAGAGAAAGCCTGTCTCAAAAAACCAAAAAACAAAACAAAACAAAAAAACCCACAGACTACACCTGTGTTCCCCCCCCCCCACAGCAATGGCACATATGGCCATCCCTCTGTGATAAACATCTATACAAACTGGTACCTGTATCTACAAGTAATACCAGGGCCCATACAGGGAGGCCACGGGGAAGTGAAACTCTAAAGTGAGGAAAGAGAGGAGGACTGGGTAATGTGGACTCAATGTGACCACCCCTAGGTCTGTCTGCACCAGTCTGCACCAGCATTTGTGAAGGGAGGGGCTTAGGAGCTGCTATCCCAGCTGAAGAGCTGTTGACAGTGATGATTTCTGCCTGAGTCAACTTTCTTTAAGGGTGTAGTCCTGGTTCACCGCCTACACTCTGTGGGATGGCACCACACCCAGGAAAACATGGGCAGGACAAACTGGACTTGATGAGTTATATTAAAAAAATAGCCGGGCAGTGGTGGCGCACACCTTTAACCCCAGCACTCAGGAGGCAGAGGCAGGCAGATCTCTGTGAGTTCAAGGCCAGCCTGGTCTACAAGAGCTAGTTCCAGGCCAGGCTCCAAAGCTACACAGAAACCGTGTCTCGAAAATCCAAAAATAAGTAAATAAATATAGAGGACATTAAGTTGGGAAGGGTGGGACGATGGGGGTAGACCTGGGAGCAGTGAGGATTACCATGTTCAAAACAGACTGTATGAGATTCTCAAAGACCTGATAAAAATATACGAACAACAACAAAACCTGAGTGGCCAGGAATGCAAAAAGGCAAACCCTACTTAAATACTTGTAATAAAAACAAAAGCCATTCACACCCACAGGAATCACCCGTCAACTTGGTGTGTGCTGGGTGTGTGCACAGCAGCAGCAGAGGAAGCAAAGAACTGGAGACCCCACGAGGACGCCTGACAGTTGGGGGAGGCAGGGAAGAGGGTGGATCAGGGAGGGGCTGGGGAAGAGGGTGGACCTCATCAAACTGCAGTGGATGAAATTCTTAAAGAACTAATAAAAAATAGGGAAGAAACACATTTTAAAGATAACTAATCTCCTCGTTTGTATAGTGGTGAAAATAAAAAAAAAAAAGATAACTAATCATGAAAGTTCTCCAAACTGGCGTAAATATATTCCCTTTTAGAATACCGAGTTCATAAATTCTCCTTGCAAATAATTCAAACTCACCTTTTCTGGAATATTCTGAATGATGATGTCCAAATGAGATAAAACAGATAAAAATGTACAAATGCTTGTTTTAAGTTTTTCTTCACCCTGACAGAGATGAGACAGAGAAATTGTCATTGGGGGCTTAACTGTGAGTAAAGGCTGGGCTGCAGCCACGCAGCAGTGGGAGGCAGACTCTGCCCTTTGTCCTGAAGTAGCTTGGGCTGAAAACCAAAGAGGAAGGACACCTCCTGTAGCCAGTGCAATGCAGCCAGAAATTGCAGATTGGGTACGATCAAATAGCACTGGATGGCCCCAAATGCACCAAGCTTAAGGGTCAGGAAGTACCTGCCTGTGGCAGGAGTGGGTCCTGGGGTCAGTACAGAGGGAACTGGAAAAGAGAAAGACAAAGACCCCGGGCAGAGGAGGTGAGGGTCTCGCTGGCCCTTGGGACAGTACCCCGCTATTCCATCTAAGGCTGCAGACACACCTCCACACTCCAACCATTTCCTAGTCAGAAGAAAATCTTTACTTACGTAAGAAAAACAGTCCCAGAACTTTGGAAGAAACTGAGGGAATTTATGAAGAATCAATATAATAATCCACTCAATAAAATATTTTACAGATGCTTGATTGTTGGTGAAGCCAGCATGGAAAATCTTATCAATAATCCCATTCAAGAAGTTCTGAGGAAGAAAACATAAATTAAATTGTTAACATGCTGTTCCTTTTCAGTTTTAAAAAACTCTCCAGGAGGCAGAGGCAGGAGGATCTCTGTGAGTTTAAGGCAAGCCTGGTCTACAAGAGCTAGTTCCAGGACAGGTTCCAAAGCCACAGAGAAACCCTGTCTCGAAACCCCCCCCCCAAAAAAAAACCTCTCCAGCTGAGGTTGGAAAGATGGCTCAGTGGTTTAAGAGCACTGGCTGCTCTTGCTAAAGACCTGCTAGGTTACTTCCCAGAACTCAGGGCAGTTCACAACCACCTCACTCCGGTTCTAGGGGATCCAACGCCCTCTTCTGGTCTCTGTGGGCACTGCACACACACACACACACACACACACAGTACACATGCATGCAGACAAACACACATGCACATAAAATAATAAGACTTCGTGCTGGAGCATTTATGAGCATTGCACTGTTTATTTAGGCATCAATTGTATGACAGAGGTTTTGCTCGGCTAGGTTTTTACAGGAAAAGGGAAAGATACAGAAGTCTAACAATTTCCCTAGTTACGTACTTACTTCATTTCTGTGGGTGGTGCATGTGTGTGTAAATATTTGTGTGTGCGTGGAGTACTGAGTGCAAGTGAGTGTAGATGTGGGTGCACACACGTGGAGGCAGGCCGGAGGGCTTCAATGTTAGGTGTTTTTCTCAGTTACTCTCCACTTTGTTTTTTGAGGCATGGTCTCTCATTGACCCCAGGCTTCTCCACTTTGGATAGACTGGTTGACCAGCAAGGCATAGGTCTCCACCTCCTAAGCAATAAGGGGTGCCACTAAAGCTCCCACTGAGCCACCTGTCCCTTGTCCATTCTATCATCCGTGGTTTTGATTAAACCCCCCAACCCCCAACCCATACTCAGTTATGTGTTTCAGTGGCAGCATTCACATGCAGCGTTATTCCACACGTGGACCCCGCAGCACAGAAACAAATCCTGAAGGGGAGCAAGACTGCTTTTCCTGACAGCGTGTCCATCCACCTACCTCTTGGTCTCTCAGCTCCACGGCCATCCCCTCCCCATCCCCAGCTGTTCTCTGGCCTAGACTCTGAGGTCCAAATTCATCCCTCCCTCCGTCCTCTTCACAAACATACTTCTGCCTGAGTGACGGATGATACATGTGTAAGCATCAAGTGGAAAACGATGTATGTAAGTATATTTAAAAAGTAGTGCCTGCTATGTTTTTTAAGAGAAAAATCATTCTTAAATATGACTTTTGATAGGAAAATGACAAAGATACTCATTTTTTTAAAAAATACATTTAGTTATTGTGTGTGTATATTTGTGTGTGTGTGTGTACACACATAGAGAGGTCAGGAAAACTTTTGGGAGTCAGCTCTCTCCTTCCACCATGTGGGTCCTACAGATTGAATGCATATTGTCAACTGTCATGCTTGGCAGCAGGCAGCTTCTCTCTGTCTGATTGTCTGTCTGTCTGTCTCTGCCTCACACTCATACACAGATTTTTGTTGTTGTTGTTTTGTTTTTCTCCATATAACCATCCTGGCTGTCCTGGAACTAGCTCTGTAGACCAGGGTGGCCTTGAACTCACAGAGGCCCGCCTGCCTCTCCTTCCGAGTGCTGGGATTAAAGGTGTGCGCCTCCACACTCAGCCGGATTTCTTTTTAATAAAAACAATATTACAGAGCATGAGAACTATCACACCTGATCAAATCTGGGGAACAGGACAAGCAGCGTCTGCCACACCCGGTTCTTCACCCGGTGCTGTAGGGAGTTCTCATGGTAGCGAGTTCTGGACCTGGATGCTGACTCATCCTGGAGAGACAGGGTAGAAATCAGGAGTAAGCTAACCGTGACTAAGAACAGTATCCATGACAACTTCAATATAAAAGGAGTTACAAAGTAACATTACTACACTGTTTCTGTCCCTTTGTCCTATTAGAATTTGAATCTGCTACTAAGCCAAACAGTCAATGACACCTCTAGACACAAGATGGCAGCACCCAGCCCTTCTGCCTGACAGAGCATATCTTCCTGGCTTTCAGCAAAGCCGGCCAGGCAGCCCCGCCTTCTGCAGCAGGGTCTGAGCTCAGGCTCCTTTCCTACTACCGAGCTGCAGCTTCAGCTCCCCACAGGTGACTTTTGCACCGGTCACTGCTGAGCCGAGAGGCCACTGAGCAATGTTATACACGGTGTCTGCAAAGTCAGACACGTCCGGGGCCGTCGCCGTCAGAGGCAGGAAAGGCTCCACCTCTGCCTCTCATGGCTCTGCTCCTCTGCCTTCAGTTCTCCTCAGCCTGGAGGCTGACAATAAACCACTTCCTCTGGGACAACCCCGCATCCCACTGCCACAGGGGGAGGACAGGAGAGGGTTTTTTTTTTCCATGAAAACTACTTCCCTAGGTTTAATATACCAAAGCTGACCTTCTCCCCTCAGGACAAAGTCCTGTTTTAAGACATGTGACAAAGTGGGCTCCCCAGTCACTCAAGCAGAGCCGAAGGCACAGAGGGCGAGCAGCGCACAGCCAGGGGTGCGCGCAAGGCCCCAGGCTCCACCCTCATACTGACCACGCCCAGCGCCATCTTTTCTATTTTCTCCCAGATTTTGAAACCCATCCTTCAGACACTGTAGTGGTCATTCATAAGTGATTTAGCAAGCTGAGGAAAGCCGACCATTTTTCTCTGATGAGCACGGAATTTTCATCAGCCCTATAAACATGAGGAACCTGGTCTAAGCCTGACTGTCCCAGTAGCAGCGAGACCATGTGGAATCCCTGAAGAGAGACGACGCCACAGCACATCTGTGAGGGAGTTTCTAGATTAGCTGGAGGTGGGAAGACCCTCTCTAAACGTGGACGGTGTGGTGTGATGGGCTGAGGCCCTGCACTGCCTCGAGGAGACACTGAGCTGAACACCGACAATCACTTCTCCAGGCTTCCTGAATATGAACTCACCACTCACACCTTCCTGGTCCCTATGGGCTGTACATTTCAAACCAAGAGCCAAAATAAACCCTTCCTCCCTTACGTTGCTTTTATCAGATCTTTTTCCAAGACAACAAGATTTGAGGATCCTCAGATCCTCCCGGTGTCCCCTTCCTGGTGTTTGCTGGTTTGCTTCATCCCACACACAGTGTGTGGATGCAGCACAGTAAACACAGTACAACACAGACTGGCAACTGAAGTCACACGGGTAAAGACTACAGGGCCAAGGGATGCAAACCACAGAACCTGAGGTAGACAGGTACTAGCTAAGCCCTACTCAGAGTTGGGCTTTCTGTGGCACAAGACATTTAGAACGACCTACTCCCTGTCTGTCTCCACATCCCTGTCTGTCTGTCTCCAATCCCTGTCTGTCTGTCTGTCTCCAATCCCTGTCTGTCTGTCTCCAATCCCTGTCTGTCTGTCTGTCTCCAATCCCTGTCTGTCTGTCTTCAATCGCTGTCTGTCTGTCTCCACATCCCTGTCTGTCTGTCTCCAATCCCTGTCTGTCTGTCTCCAATCCCTGTCTGTCTGTCTCCACACACTCGGGTCAAATAAAGGGCAAGCACTAGGCTGCAGCCTGCGGAGGGCAGAGCTGGCACAAAGCAGGACGAAGGCTCCTCCTTACCTTATCCAGGAGTCTAATGGCAAGATCTTCTATAAACAACTTGTGGGACATGTCGGAGCCATCTAGCAGACACAAAAACTTGACAGCACAAATTCGCACATAATAATCTTCTCTCTTAGTGCTTAAAATATAAAATAATAAACTATGTTTTAGAAATAGAAAAATGCATCCAGTGTTTGTACCAAATGCCATCACAAGTACCAAGTCCTCTCCTGAAATGTGCTTGAGATTAAGTAGGTCTATACTTAATGAACAGCCTTTTGGACTGGGAGGCAACAGATCACACCAAACAAGTATCTTACAGGAGAATAGCACAGAATGGGCACAAATCCACCAAGGCATCAAGGATGGATACACACACACACACACACACACACATGCACACCAAACAAAAAATAAACATGTCCCTATTGATAATAATGTCACAGGAGACCCAGACCCTAGCAAGAGAAAGAGGAACAAGAACATGACTCTCAACTCCATAGCCTGTCTCCTCCTCCTGCTATACAGGAAGCACCCTGAAGGCCTGCCCATCTGCAGCAAAGTGAAACCCTTGGGTATTTCCAGTCCCGGTTAACTCTTACAATGTTAATAAATATCACTCTACTGTAACAAAAAGCACTTGGCAACACCCACTGGAAGTATCACTCTGACTGCTCCGTTAAGCCAGCCCAGCAAGCACAGAACACAGCGAGCTGGCTGGAGGGATGAGCTGGCGTTTAAGAGGATGCACTAACCACCCATAGGACCTGAGATCAGTTCCCAGCACCTCATCAGGAAGCTCAGAGCCGCCTAGAACTCCAGATCCAGGGGGCGCAACGCCCTCTTCTGGCCTCCTTAGGAACCTGCACTCACATGCACATACCCATCCACAAATACACACAGATCCACATAAATAAAAGTCTTTGAAAACAATTAATTGTAGCAATGCTCACACTTCAGGAAGCACAGTAGGTGACTGAAGATACAGCCAGCTCTGAAGTGAACACCTGTTATAAATATGGTGATCACTCGTCGGCCTTACCTCTAAAATCACAATAAATGATGTAACAGTCTTTCCATCTTTCAAACACACATGCAGGTTTTTGAAAGACGATGAACTGACTCCACAGAGTTGTACCCTGGCCTCCTCATGTGTGCCATGGCACAAGCCCTGCTCCTTCTACCACAGAAGAATAAATACATTTAAGTTCAATCAGATGAGAGCAATGTACCTAGAGTACACGCTCACGGCCTACCTCACACTCATTAGCTACATACATCAACTACCTATGACCTTTTGTATGTTAATTATTCTTCAATGAAAGGGCTTCAAAAACCCAGGGCCTTTCATTCACTCTGTTTTTGTTTATAACATATTTACTTGTTAAAATGGTAAGTATGAATTCGATGATAAATTTTACAAACAAATAAAAAGGTTATGGAATAAAGTGTGCATGGCTGCTCCATCCCTCCACCCAGAGACCTTCCCCCAAAGAGGAGGAGGGGTCTGTGTTATCTGATGGCACGTCTTTTTGGGTTTCTCAGTGAAACAGTCCTGGCTGTCCTGGAACTCGCTCTCTAGACCAGGCCGGCCTCAGACTCACAGAGATCCGCCTGCCTTTGCCTCCCAAGTGCTGGGATTAAAAGCGTATGCCACCACTGCCCAGCCTGATGGCATGTCTTTACTCGGACTAGACTATACACTCAATTTTTGAAAGTTTAATAGTGAAGATAAAAATAAAATACACGAGCAAAGAATATTATTATTTTTAACACATTTTGAAGGCTTGTGTTACGGTCCAATTGAGAAATTGCCCCTCAGGTTCATGTGCCAAAGGCCTATTCCTAAGGGGGTGGCCCCATTATGGAGTTTGTGGAACCTTGGGGAGGTGGAGTCTAGTTGGAGGAAGTGGGTCACCGGGGGCGGTCCTTAAGGTTTACAGCCCTGTCTCACTTCCCATTTCTCTCTGCTACTAGGCTCTTAACATGATGGACTATATCCCCAAACCTCTTAAATTGTTGTCAGACATTTAACCACAAAAATGATAATGACTAATAATAACAATAACAAATACAGCTTGTTCATTAAAATAGATATAATGATAAAACTTTTATTAATCTATGAATAATGGAGCTAGAGAGACGGTTAAGCAGTTCTAGCTACTCTTTCAGAGGACACAGGTTCAATGCCCAGGACCCTCATGGGGGGTCACAACCTTCTCTATAACTCCTCTTCCAAGGGATCCTTCTTAGTTCTGAGGATCCCAGGATGCATGTGGTGAACAGACATTCGTGCAGGCAAAACTTACCCATACATATAAAGTAAAAAAAAAATCCCTTTCTGTTATGAATAAAGCCTGCCATAGAAGTTAAGTTAAAAATCCCTTTCTGTTATGAATAAAGCCTGCCATAGAAGTTAAGTCACGTGGAGCGTGTCACTCGCATTAGGACACAGGGAGTGGCCGCACTTACTCCTCTATGATGGTGTTTGCCGCACAGTCTTGCCCGAGGTTTTCTATGAAGGTTTGGACATCCTGAGTAAGTCTTAAAAATGTGGGGAGAAAAACAAATAAGTAACAGATTCAGGAGAGGAAAATATTAAAGTCCCCAAGTTAATACTACAACCTTCTGGCTGAAAGCTCAGCACAGACGTTAACTCCACCCACGTGTGAGAAGCTGACACACTGGCACTTTTACCTCTGATCACGCCTAAACACTGTTCCAAACACGCAAGCCTCCAGGACAAGTTCACTGTAATCCTTAGCACTGGAGAACGCGTCCTGGGACGCACAAGAAGCTGCTGCCCAGGACTGGCAGCAGTGCCGGATCAGAACGTTGAAGACCCCTGTTTTCATGGAGGACATTTCGATTATCACGCACATAATCTGAAATGAAGCACAGCGCTCAGGTTAACCTTTGGCCAGGCCAGCTAAGAAGAAAACCAGCAACATAACAATGATTACAATTAGCAGTGTAATCTTTCTGATGATGGTTCCTAAGGAAATAAGCCTTCTGGCCTGGGACGGTTAATCTTTAAAGTCAGCTTGGCAGAGGTAGAGTCGATGGGGAGACTCGTGTCTGTGAGAGCCTACAGGGACGTTTCTTCCAGAGACACTTCGATGAAGACAAAGATCCACTCTGAATGCGGTGGCGGCGCTCTGCAGGCTGGGGTCATAGGCTGGATCAAAAGGAGGACACGAGCAGAGCGCTGGCATTAATCCCTCTCTGTGTCCTGACTGTGGATGCCACGTGACCAGCTGCCTCGTGTCTCTGCTGCCGTGCCTTCCCCACCGCATTGGACTGTGTCAGGCATTCGGTCATAGCAATGAGAAAAGTAACACACAGCCGGGTCCCAAACTGTACATTGAATAGAGAATACGTACAGATTTTGATGTCAACGTACAAAGGGGTTCCAACATCAAAACCAAAACTCTCAGGACCTGCTGGAGAGTATTTTCTTTTTATGTGCAGTATATTTACTTACTGATGTGGTAAGTGGGAGTTGTGTGATAAATTTAGTGTTTCAAGAGTGTGTGTTAAGCCCAGTCTTCCTGGCCAGGCCATCCACCCAGAGCTCTCCAGGAGAGACGTGTGCCAAGGACACAGAAGAAAGCAGCCCCTCCCGCAAAAACAGGACCTCAGTGCTCCAGGGGACCAAGAGCATAGTCTGCTCCTTCCCACAGTGACAGAAGGGCAGGAGAGGCAGCATGCATCAAGAGCAGGAACCGGAATCAACCTGAGTCTCCAGCAAGACGGAATCCCATTGGGTTATCCTCCCTGTTGAAGGAGTACAGCCATCCTTCACAGCCCTGGGAAACTGCTCCAGAATGCCCCTGGACAGCAAAACCGACAAAGGCTTCAAGCCCTGCTCATGTAAAGCAGTGTACAGTCTGAATGGAGCCTCCATATGGGAACATTATGGCTACTTTAGATCAGACCTGCAACCTGGGCCCACGGCTACAGCTGGTCTAGGAGACTCACAAATATCCCAACATGTCTGTAGACTGATGTCATGTTACAGTACCCAAAGGCTGACACCCTGCTCCTAGTGATTGCTGGATTACTGATAATATCTAATACAGTATAAAGAGGGGTCATATTTTTATAAACAACAAAAAGGCAGTAACTGATGCAACTTTTTAAAATACTCTTTTTTTAAAACGTTCTTTAAATTCTTTCACATTCATCTCTTTTGGGTGGGGTACACAAATACCGCAGGGTAGACGTGGAAGACAGTGCATAACGTTCAGAAGTTGCTCTCAACTTTTACCAGGTAGGTGGAACCCAACTCTGGTTTCCAGACTCAGCAGCAAGCGTCTTTACCCACTGAGCCATCTCTCTGGCCCTCAAATATTCCTACTTATTATCTGATCTGTGAATGGGGAAGCCTCGGGTGCAGGGGTTGTCCATACCTCTAGAAAACAAAGGACTTTCAATCCCCGTATTTCTCTGCAGGAGACTTAGAGACAAATGAAAGAACAATGTGAACGCAAGGGAAGCGCCGTGCCCCGCCAGTCCCCACCAGTGTCAAAGCACACTCGGCTCCACACCATGCTCCTGCCACCCTCCAGGGGGAACAAGTCTTCCAGGAGTTCAGCCTCCTGAGTTCCCCCATCCTTAACTTGCCAAATGAATCAAGTTTGATTTTGTTGGTGGTGGTTTGTTTGTCTGAGATCGTGCCTCACTATGTAGCTCTGGCTGGCCTGAAACTCAGTATGGAGACCAAATTGGTCACAAACTTAGAGATTCACTGGCTTCTGCCTCCTGAGTGTTGAGATTAAAGTGTTCGCTGCCACAGTCAGCTGTGACTAAGAGCTGTGTCTGAATGCGACGTGTGCCCCGCAGGCTCACGGGTTACGGCCCCTTTATCCACCTGGTGGGGATGTTTGGGAAGGCGGCAGCTCTTTGGAGGAGGACAGCTAGACTGGCCCTGCTTTGGCTGTTCTCTGCTTCCCGGGGCACTAATATGTCAGGAGTTGCTGCTTCCCTCTCCTTCCACTACAGAGGGAACAGCCACAGCAGGGCAGGTGGGAGCCCGGCCCCATCCTGGGCCTCCTCCCGCCCCTGTCATGTTTCCTCATCTCACGCACGAAGGCGTTCTGAGAACAAAGCCCCAGTCCCAGTGCTTGGTTACAAACACGCCTCTCCTTTCACTGTCTACAGTCTGTCCAAAACGCAAAGAGAAAAGAGTTACCTCTTTGATCCTGAAGTATGCCTGGCCCTTGAGTTTTGCAGCAATGGTAAGAATTTCATTATCGAAAACAAAGTGAACGAAAGCTTTTAAGTTAGGCCAGAACGTCAGCTGAGTGTTGCTCAAGGAAGATATGGTTTTCCAAGCCATGTCAAAAGATTCTATGCAGAGCGACTCCTCGGAAGTCAGGAGCTGGCAGAAGGGGTGAAAATACTCAGTGGTCAACCCCAGAAAGGCTGCTGTTTCTTCAACACCCAGCCCTCCTTTCCCTCTGTCTCACCTTGGGAACCAGCACCTCCATGCAGCGGAACACAGGTAAGATGCGGCCGGCAGGGAGGACGGTGAGGACATCCAGGGCCGACCGCAGGGTCTGCACGGGCATCTGGACAGCAGGGAGAAGGCACTCCAGCGTGTCGCTGTCTGTGGCTGGAATAAGGGGGCAGTGCTTTCTCAGCAGCCAGGAGAGGCAGACCCACTGATCGTGTAGATACTGGGCCACTACTTTCCCCCAGCCTTGAGAAGATAACGATTCTTCAAAAACACTGAAATTTTTAAAAGAAAAGAAACTAAGTCACACACTTTCCCAGATCCATCTTCACTTCCTGGGAACGTGGTACTGTGCCTTTTAGAGGCGAAGCAGATGGGTGGTTTGAAAGTGGTCTAGCTCCTGCAAATCCTGCGACAGAGCTGGGGAGGGTACTGGGAGGTGGGGGCTCTGCCAGCTTTTCCATCCGGAGGTAAAACACCATGAAATCCTTTCCAGGGTCCAGGCAGATGCTGGTGCCACATTTATAGGCTTTTCAGTCTCCAAAATCACGTGTTTCCTTATGTGCCACCCAGGCTCCAACACACTGTCACAGCAACCAAAAACAGACCGAGACAAAGGATATGTGCACCACATATACCAAACAGCCTACCCACTAAACACCAGAGAAACCCCACAGACTTAACTTTTCTGTAAGACATTTCCACAGCCTTGAGAGACTTGCTGAAAAAACTAAGACAGCAAAGTCAGCAAGTGTCTGACACGGGAGATGAAGAACCTAGTGGTGCATTCTCATCTCCCCAGCTCTACTGCACCATGAACAGCACACACCAGGGATCACTAATGACCACGACTGCACAAAAACCAGACTGTTAAACCTTAACAAAATGTTCCTCATTCACCTGCCGTTCTCCAGGGGATGCACACAGCTGTTCTGCTCCTCTGAACGGGGCTTCTTCAGCATGTGATTGAGTGGAAGAGCAGACAGGAACCTGTCCATGGGCTCGGCATCGGGAGAATCCAGCTGCAGCACTGGGTGCCGGTCCACAGCCTCACACAGAGCTGCCAGGGCAGCCATGCTGACGGCTCTCTGCACCTGACGACCCAGGGTTGGCTCCTGCAGGGGACAGAACAACCCTGATGCAAGGGAGTCAAACCTTAGTCTGAGGCAACCGGGCCTACAAGGCTGCGACACCTCAAACCCTGCCTCCCTTCTTGCTGCTCCGGAACATCAGTGGGACAAACGAAGTTCAAGCGTATGCCTCTGCCAGTTTAGAATGGCAGTTAGCACTCAGCATGTAAGAGGCAAATTCAGCCTCTACATTAAGGGCTGCCTAGACCTCCTTATGCACAGATCAGCTGCCTGTGAGTAACACTGCCCTGGCCTCGTCAGGGTTCAAACCCCGGAGACAGCCACTGAAGCTGGGCTTTTAACCACTCTGCCTTTCTGTTATGTTTAAGAAATGCCTACGGGTGCTAAAAGCCAGTGCAGACATATCTGCGTAAATCACAGCACAAACCATAAATAATAATAAAAATAATAAAATAATAAAGGAAATAAACACCACCGTGTAGGCTCGAGGGGCATCAGGAAGGAAAGAGAGACCCTGATCCAGCAGAGACTACCACTCCCTCTCCTGCAAGGGTCAAGCCAGATGGAAGCCTCACAGTAGGAGGCACTAAGGTCAAAGTAAAAAGCCGCCCAGGCTCACATGAACACATGGTCCTCAGCTGGAGACCATTTGGGTGGTTCTGGAATCCTAGTTAGTAGGGACGGATCACTAGAGGGTTGGCCGTGATGGTTCTGGTGAGAGCTCTTTACTTCCTGGTTTGCTGTGACAATAAGACAAGGAGCCTCTACACCTTAACACCGCAATACTTCTCTCTTAAATGCGAGTCGGAAAGAACCCTTCCCTTCAGTCACCTGCCAGGTAAGTAAAGAACACATCCTTGTGACAGAGAAACCCTAAGTGGTCACCTGGGGCAGCTGCAGCACAGGGCAGATGGGAACAGGGAGAACAGGTGGATGACCGACCGGCCTGGAGACCAAGGGAGGAAGCCCAGCACAGTGGCTGAGATCTATTGATGAAATGATCCTGTGCCGGGCCAGTGTGAGCAGACGGCCTGGGTCACCTCCCGTGTCGGAGGTGATCTAAGATAGAAGAACTGCTGCGTGTGAAG
>PVIU01018530.1:0-38808 GCA_004026605.1 Ondatra zibethicus
TGTGAGACATCTGTCAGGTAACACTGAGAAATCTTCCATGGATCAGCTTGCTATGTACAGACTGCTCTCTGTTAAGACTGCCTCCAAGTTCTCACCGTGGAACCAAAGTTTCATTTTGCTCCTTAAATAATTGTATTCATTTTATTTTCCATTTGGTTTGAAAGCAAGTGTATGTAATTTGGTTACATTTTAATTTTAATTATCATTTTAATTTTGGTCATCTGAAGCTTTGGTTTGAGAAAGCATCTATTCTTCTCTGTGGGTGATACTAATAGGAAGAATTCAAGGTTCCCGATACCCATCAGACCAAAGGATATTCAAATGATTTTTAAGCCAATAAGATTTATTATCTTCAGAAGTTTTATTGTTTTCTTTATTTTTGGAGACAGAATCTTGATATATATCCCTGGTTTGCTTGGATCTCACTATGCAGACCAAACTAGCTTCAAAGCTCCAGAAAGCCCCTGTCTCTTCCTTCCCAGTTCTGGCACTGCAGGCGTATACTGCCATGCCCAGTGTTGACTCTTCACCTTTCTTAATTGAGTTGCATGAGGTAGAGAATGATAGTGCTCAGGTGCTTTCGTCATGGTGAAAGACTTGAGTCTCCAGTGATTCCTGAGTGAAGCCAGACATCTTCAGCCAAGTCTCTTTCCATCGTGTTTAGCTTATTTCTAATTTGCTATTTCTTCAACAGCCCACTACATTCACTAAACTAATTTTTAGCCTTCTAATGAAACTCCTTCTCTTTGACTTAATCAGATATTACGGCTTGCAAAACAAATACACTAAAACAATACCAACCAAACCTGTTATTAAGTCTGTATCCTTAATCTGCCTCCAGTTATACAAGACTATATTTACCCAGATAAACTCTGAGGAACTAAGCATTTGGCCACAGCACTCAGCCACATTTCTATATTATTAGTACATGCCTTCTTTTATCCATAGAGTTTATGATTTTTAAGTTTTGTCATTCCAACTTGTAACAAAGTATTATTTTCGCAGTTTTACAAATAAAGTTTACACAAACTAAAAGTTATATAGCAGGGAAAATTTAGAAACTCAAAGATATATCTGATTTCCAAACTGATTTTCCCCCACTTAAGTATTCAATGAATTGAAACATTGACTAAATGAATGTTTGGCCTCACATCTTGCTCATGACTTGGTGTCCTTGTGGTGTTTATTCTAGAATTAATGGGATTTGAACTGTGAACTGTGGTTTAAAGGATACATTTATTCATGTTTCCACGTTAAGAAATATGTGGTAATATGAGCATGGATGTCCAACATTAGTGTTGCTGAAGGGTAAGAAAGGCAGATAGAAGCTGATGGTTTTTTTATTTTTATTTTTATTTTTTCTGTTTTACGTATTTAGCCATGTTCTTGCTTCAGCGAACATTTTCAGCTGATTAAACTTCCTTCTCCTCTGAGAAGGTCAGGCAGCACCCTTGTGTTTTGTTATCAGTTCTCCAAATGTGCAGAAGACCATTTTTGGTCACAACCTTTAGATAGGACTTTTTCATTTCTTTCCTTCAGATGTTGACAAATATCCGACATTTTCGGTCCAGTTTAATCTCAACTCTTGATCTTTTCTTTAATTACTGTTACTTGGAAATTGCAACCGTGTGGATGAAAAAGAAGTGTTCAAGGAAGCTGAGGAATGTTCCTTCCCTGACCTCTGAGAACTGGAGGGATGCATGTGAAAGCTTGTTTAGTTAATTCCCAGACTGCTGCCTTACATACCTCAAACTGTGTTATATGTCATTCATTTTCAAAGCATAAGACAATCCAACCTTGTGAAAGACTCATCTGGGTGTACGTGTTTTGTGATTAAGTCTATTAGAATCACTTATTCAGAGATAAAAACATATTACAGAATATTTGCATGTATGTGAGAGTATATCTGTGAGCTTTCCCAAATCTATTCATGCTCTGTCAGTAAGAACTTCTTTCTTCTTTTAGTCACTGAGTTATTTCACATTTTCTAATAAATTTATATTTGAAGTTCACCTACTTATTGGCAAGGATTATTTCAGTTACTAGGTAATGAGCAAGGAAGGTACAGTCCTTGAATTTTAGAACTTCTCTTTTTAAAACTTTTCTTTATTCTTCTCTTATACAATATATCTTAATTGTAGCTTCTTCTCCGTCTACTCCTCCCAGTTTTTATCTCCATCTTCCCCTCCCCCAGATCCACTCCCCCCTTCTCTCCCAACAAAAGTACTTCTTCTTCTTCTTCTTTTTTTTTTTTTTTTTGGTTTTTTGAGACAGGGTTTCTCTGTGGCTTTGGAGCCTGTCCTGGAACTAGCTCTTGTAGACCAGGTTGGTCTCGAACTGCCTCTGCCTCCCGAGTGCTGGGATTAAAGGCGTGGGCCACCATCGCTCGGCCCAACAAAGTACTTCTAATACAGTACCAGAATGACCAAATCAGAAATAAACAAGTAAGAGAGTAAAAATCTATTGGCATGCCCCATGAAAGAGATATGCCAGGTAGAGAAGACTTAATTGTGTTTGAACGTATGCACCTTAACCCCAGCCCTGAGACTTGGAAGTAGGAGGACCAGAAGTTCAATCAATTACATCATTCAAGACCATCATGAGACCCTATTTCAAATACAAGCAAACAAAACCAACAGTAACAGTAAAAAGAAAAAAAAAATGAAGACTGTAGCAGGAAGCTAACCCAAAGAAGTTGTACATGAATAGCTTTACTTCAAGCACAATATTGATACAGATAAGTCTTCCGAAATAAAGATTATAACAATACAAAGAAGTGTATTCCTAGACAATCATAACAGAGCTTGGCAGTTGAAAAGATCCTGTTACTCAGTGTAACTAGAAAACTGGCAAATGAAGGGTGGTTTTACCCAGAGGCAGAAACTGGACAAAATGGGTTTTGCTCTAAGCACAATAGAAAGCAGATAAAGTTGGGAAGATAAGATTGATGCCCTTATGGCTACTCTCACTGCTAAGTGGAGACAAGGGTGGAAAAACACCCAGACATTGCACTAGTTAGTACTGGCAAAAGCAGTGCTGCTGCAACTAGATGTAAGCAATAGTGATTGAAGAAAGTAGAAGGAAGGATGGAGATGCGGTGGGGAAGAAACAGGCTGAGAGAGAGTCTTCCCTTGCACAGGTAACAAATTCCTATTGTGTATTAGACAAAAGAATAAGGAAGTAAAGGTATATCCTGAATTTTGTTATCCTGAGTGAGCTCATTTTTCATACTCAATCTATAAAAGTATTTACAAACACACTCAATGGCACACATTTAACATATAAGACACATCCATATTAGATGCACCCTTTCCCAATTTCTTTTGCTCATTGTGAAAATGTTCTCAAATTTACTTAATAAAATTCATTTTTTAAATTGGTATAGGGTAATTTATAATGTGAGTCTGTTGTAGTATATTCTTCTTTTTCCATAGCAACATAGATAGATAAATAGACAGACAGACAGATAGATACATATATGGATAAATAAATATGTAGTTAAAGTCGTAAGCAAAGTAATTTAAATATTTTCAATATGGACTGTTGGTTTTATTCCTGCATTACACAAAACAGTGGAGGAACTGATGGACAGATGATTCCATATTGCTTTTTAAAAGAGATATAAAAATTCCAATTTTATCACCAATATATTAGAAAAAGTTTTTCTCGGTGTCTGGACCAAAATAACTACTATATTTTTCTTTCTGGCCACCCGTCCCTTTCTTGTATCTGGAAAGTCTTTATATAGAAGTCTCTGTCCTCAAAACATGCCCAAGCCAGAGTTTCCATGAGAGACCAGTGAATGGAGCAGACAGAACGCGAAGCATCCGCTCTGGAAAGGATCAGCAGAGCTTTACCTAATTTGGAGAAGGAACTGTGAAGGCAAATCACCCAGCAAAGCAGAATTTGGCTTTGGAGAAGCTTAGTTTAAGATGGGCTTTTCACTGCCGAATCGACAAGTCCATTACCAATGTAGACGTTTGGGCTTTAGTCCGCCAAGAAAATTTCTAGGTGAGATGTGATAATCAATATATTTCCAAAGCTATAGGGAAAGATATCTCAGCCTGGCACACATGAAGCCCTGGTTCACCCTCAGCACTGCCTACCTGAATACAGTAGTACATGCTTACATCAGTGACATTGAAAGAAAATGTGGTTGAGTAGAAGGCCCTTTCAAGTCAAATGTCTAGATGGAGATGTGGGTAATGACGAAGAGATCTCAGTAGAGCTAAAAAAGACAAGTCAGAAGGAAAGGAAAGCCCAGTCAGGACCTTTCGTAGTCTACATAGCTCTGTTGTACAAGGCTTTGAGTTGCCTCAATCACCATACTATGCAAAGTACCTAAATAAAAATGAGAAAAGCAAGGTTTGGGCCTATGACATTTCATTCATGACACATACATCAAAAACAACAAAACCTGTTAAAATCAGATGTGAAGGATCACATACATTAAAACAGACAAAAAAAAAAAAACGGCTCCCAAAACAAGAACTGTTTTAGGAACTGCTGTGGAAGTAAGGTAGCACAGGTTGTAGCATCTGAACCAGACTTCAGAAGTGAGCTATGACAGCAGGTAAACCTGCCTGCAGAAGCTGGCTTACAGAAGGTAGCGGCAGGGCAGATAAACTAAGCTGTAGAAGTGAGTTGTGGGAGGGTCACAGCATATGAAAATGAGCTTTGGAGGTAGCAGTATGTGGGAGTCTGTGGAAGTGAGCTAAATGGGGGTCACAGCATTTGGGAGTCTGTGGAGGTGAGCTTTAGGGAAGTTACCACACAGGTATTACTGGAATTGCTAGAATAGTGGTAGAGTTCAAAGATAAAAGAAAGTGGGGCAGCTTGTGGGGTAGACTGAAGCAGAGGGAATGCTCTTGGGATATGTGCATATATGCTTTTTGAATGTTCTTTTAGAGCTGGAGTCTGAAGAACACAGTCATCAGTATTTTCCCAGACTTTCTGGCCCAGGAAATTGAGCATAAGCTAAAGGAAGCAGGATTTATGTCCATGTTTCCCCCTAATTTATCAACTACATTTTCAAAACAAGTATAGCAGAAGTGGCCGCACCATGAATCTGTCAGTTGTTGACAGTGGAAATGTCAGCAAAGTCATCAGAGACAAGGTGACTCAAAAGCATATTAGCAACCATCAGAATAGCATATTCAAGAACCAGTCTGGGGTCTTTTTTCCTCTGAAACCCTGATTTATGGGTCTCAGTGTGTGACCAGTTTCTCCTTGGGTGGGTGAGTAACAGAGTAGAATTTTGAGCTATTATGCACAGGGACCAAAGAGACTGAAGTATGTATAGTCGAATTTATTAGGGCACTTAAAGTTTTAAACTAGACTGGCTTACATTTAATCCCACAGTTCCGTTCCTTGTGTTTGCTCCTCCTGAGGGGAATGGGCACAGGAAGCCTGGACAAGACTTGGTCAGCTGTGAAGAAGTAAAAGATGAGCAGTGTTGCTCACACAAGAGGGGGACGTCATTAAGGACATTTCTTCTTCATTTCTCTATAAAACCATTTCTGACATGAATGAGTTCCACAGTAGATGTTGTTCATGACAGTTTACATTGGCAGGGAATGCTCATCTGTCCAGTGCGTCTGTGTATTCTTCCATCAGTTTAAATGAAAGAAGGAATACCCAGGTAAGGGTTCTTGGTTGCTTTACAGGCAGTTCAGGGATGTAGCAGGAACATCCTGAAGGAGAGGTTTTGTTGTAAGAAGGAGGCATATCTAAGCCACAGTAGAACTCAAGACAGAACCCAGCCCCATTTCCTGCTCACAATGGTCATGGGTGTGAGAAAAGAAATAGTCACTTGTGAAGGAACTCTGGACAGCAAATCAAGAGAATGTTTCAAGAAACAACTGGTCACAGAAAACATTTTCGATTTTTTTTGAAAATAAATAAATTAAACTCTAATCATTTGCGGTACTGGGGATTGAGAGCAGGACTTTATAAGTGCTCAAGAAGTATTGGCCTACTGGGTGCTATGCACAAGCCCCTGGGTGCTGTGCACAAGCCCCTGTTTCCTTTACATTTTGAGACGGTCTCATTAAATTCCACAGGCTGGTCTTTAACTCACTCTGCATCTGAGGCAGAACTTAAACTTATCATCTTCCTGCCTCAGCCTCCCAAGCAGCTGGGATTATAGACCTGCATTAGCAGGTCCAGCAATATTTATATTAACTGATAAATAAAAGCACAAAATCTGTATATGTTTCTGATTCACTGTGTGCCATTTCAATACGTTGTACACTGTAAAAGATTACCTACCTGATAAGCTTTAAGATAAACAGTATATAACATGTAGAGGTGAACACACGCTTAGTCTTTCTTGAGACACAGAAAAACTTGAGAGGCAAAAAATCCAGATGATGTGTAAGAATCTACCCTCATGGTTAATCAGACAATGAGGAAAGAGAGGAAGAGACCTATGTTAGTGTCAGAAAAAGGCTTTGCTGTGCTGAAACCAAAGAACTGTGCACTTACACTGGGCTTTGCAATGTTATAAAATGAACAGCTAGACTTTTGCTATTCTCAGGCTAAAGCACACTTATGAAGAAAAAGTCCACATTTCCACATGTACCCACGGATTCTCATCTCATGACTTTTCCTCTCCGCTTTCACCAAATTCTGGTGATACCATCTTACTCCCAACTTCTATGACATCAGCATTTTACAGTGCTCCTTATGAGTTAGATCATGTCTCCCTGCGTGGTGCTCATTAATTTTTTTAACAGTGATTTCTAGTTCCACTCGTGTGGGCAATGAAGGAGTTCAGGATTTTATTCTTTGATGGGTGAATAGTATTCCATCGTGTTTATGTAATACATTTTCTTTACCCGCTGATGGAGGTAAATGAACCAAGTGTGCTGATGAGTTCTGTACTCCCAAGTTTACTGCAGCACTTTCCATGACACAGGGGACATTTGAAACAGTGATGGCCCAGAAAGCATGGTGGGAACAGCAGGGTGGCAATGAACAGGGAGCTATGTCAGTCAGCTCAGATGGTATGCAGGGCCACAGGATGAAAGAACAAAATGCAGTGTTGAATTGTCTCCAGAGTAAATGCTTCAGACAGTCATTTTGGTGACCACAGATGTGAGAACCTGTGACTGTTGCTGTGTGAAGCCTCACTGTCTCCAGAGCTTTGGGAGGAGGAGTGCTGATGCCTGAAAGGCTGCCTCATCAAAAGTTCAAGTCTCTACCAAGGTCAGAACAGCCATGTTCAATGCATGCTGCATTGTTACACCACACACACACAAAAAAAAATCTTATTCAATCAATTTAGTATTGCTCCTATGTGTATGTATTTAGAGTTGATAGCTTAGGAATGAATAACCCATCAGGAGACTCATCCAAGTAAAAGATTAATCTCTCTCTCTCTTTTTCTCTCTCTCTTTCTCTCTCTCTCTCTCTCTCTCTCTCACACACACACACACACACACATACACTGGCCATTAATTCCCTATATATAACTCTTCATAGGCGTGGAGTCTTGTGAGATTTCCCCCTTCTACGCTGGAACATCACCTGGTGTTGTCATTTAGCAGGTTTTGTTTATGGAGCCAAATTTTTGTGATTTCCTGAGTAAAAATTCCCTGTCCTATATAGAAGAAGAAACTACTAGTACCTCACAGCAGAGTTCCTATAATATAATAATATCTCAGGGATATTATAATCTTTCTTTCACCTCTTCTGCAATTCTCCACCTGTGTCAAAGTTATATCAGGTCATGTTGGGTACAACATCAAGCTGTTCTCTGAACTTTTATCAGTTGTATATTTCTGTAATAGTTTCCAACTTGTTCAAAAAAAGAAGCTTCTTTGACGAGGGGTGTGCACTGTACTTCCCTGTGACACAGTCAGGAATTATACTGGTTTAGGAAAGTGACAGTAGATGCTCTGCTCTAGGGTTAGCGATCCTCCAGTCTCAGGCAATCGATTGCCAAGTTTGCCATACCAGGCATGAATTCCCTTCTACTGAAGTCTAATTGGACAGTGTAAGTGCCACTAGTGCATCCTTGGGAATATTTCCCCATGCTGATCATTGCTGTGGTTTGTAGGTGTCTCATCTGGGTACAACAAGTGATTTGTTTCCTCTATTAGAAGCTTACATAGCATCTTAGGATACTATGAGAGCTAGTCCTCAGGCAAGAGGCCTGCAGGTCATCACCAGTTTGATCCCTCCAAGTCCTATGCCCAAAGTGTGTGATGTCTTCAGCAACAAGGCCTTACATTCAAGTTCTAGTAGGCATCCAGAGACAACAGCAATACCCTCTATTGTTCATTTCTCCTTTTAAGCTACTTGTCTGAGGTGATCTGTTAAAGTGTTAGAAATTCCCGTAAAGCACTGCTGTAGGCATGGCCTGTGCCATTGGTGCTGTAATGAAGGACTTGGCAGATGAATATGTTCTTGCTGATATGAGGGAAGACAAACTGAGAGGGAAGAGGACAGATCTTCAACACAGCAGATTTTTGCCTAGAACACTAAAAACTGTCTTTGCCAAAGACTATAACGTAACTACAAATCCCAAGATTTTTACTAGCACAGCTTTGTCTCATCAGCAGGAGGGAGAAACTGTTTTAAATTTGGTTCAGTGCATTGTGAACATCTTTAAACCCTTCATAATTAATGTTGCAATGATCATCATGCAGCATTAATCCATTAAAACATCTCATCCAGAGTACATTGTGCACCTATGTGCTTTGAAAAGACCCATACGACTAGAAGTGTCTACCACTGGATTCCTCTCAGTTCCATTAAACAATGGAGAAATGGCTGTATTGCATTCAATAAGCTGTCACTGGGGAGAGTGTTTGTTGTGGGACAAGAAGAGTCTAGGGTGCCCGTATGGAGTGGGATGATCATTGCTGGAAACTCTGTGTACTCATGGAAGGTACTGAATCAAATAAGAAGTGGCAAAAGGAGATTCACAAGCCAATGGTTGGCAGTACTTATGAGGCCATGGATCTTGGTCACTGGATGCTCTGCAATAGATTTGGCAAAAAGCGTAATGAAGAATATTAGGTGGTTTCATTGTATGGGTAAGAATCTATTCAGAATAAAAATGGTGGCTCTTTCGGTGGATGTTGCATTTGGGGAGAAAGGTGCAATCTCAGATACTGAATTGTGAGTGACTGTTTCCTCAACAAGATTTCTGATTGAGGAAGAGTACAGATAGGCATCCAGAGTTTTACAAGGAACTGCCATGGTAAAATCTGCCAAGTCACTGGCATTTCACTGTTGAGGCTGCAAGAGGAATCCAATTGAAGTTTTTTTTCTGTTGTCCTTTCTGACTGATCTCTGATTAAAGTGGTATGGGACAGGCAAGAATCCAATATATTAACTTGGAAATATGCATGACTTATAAACCCAGCTCACACATGTATCTTGATGATATTTATAGTCCTAAAGCAGTGAGTGTAAAACAGTTTCACTGCCTCTGAGATTCCAGTAAGGACTGTTTGTTATATACACCAAATAGCCAAGTTCAATGTTTCATTGGATCCAAGGTAAAAAAAAATACTGAGAATATACTGATGGGTTATGTTTTGTGTGTTATGTGCATCTATAAAGTGCACATCCATCTAATATAAAAAGAAAGTTAAATTATAAACAGAACTACCAACAACCCAATTGCCATAAAGCAAGCCAAAGCTTCAAACAGATGGGGGAACTGAGACGATAACTCAGTGACAATGGGTACTATGCATTCATGAGGGAAAGGTTTTAAATGTGCAGAACCCATATAAAAAGCCTAGCATGACTGACCACACCTGTAACCCCAGCACCAGGGACTGGATGGAGGCAGCTATAACTAGGATCTTTCTGCCCAGCGAGCCATGAGCTTCCATTACCCTGAGAGACTGTCATAAAAGAGTGAGGGAGAGAGTAATAGAGAAAGGCTCTCAACCTTCTCCTCCAGCCTCCACTTTTAAGTGCACACATCTCCCATATCCATTGCACACACATAAACATATACTCTACATGTCAAAGGAAAAGGAACGAAAAGAAGCCATTCAAACAACAGTGTGAACGGGGAAGACAAAGGCAAGGAAAATATTGTGGTGGTTTGAATGAGATATCAACCATAAATCTGGGGTATTTGATATGTGATCCCCAGTGGAGGCTGTCTGGAGAGTCATAGTGGGTAAGGGCTTGCTGAAGAATTTATGTCACTTGGGGTTGGCTTTGAGGTTTCAAAACACGCCATTTCAAGTTAGCGCTTTCTGCTTCTTGCTTGTGGTTCAAGATGTGAGTTCTCAGCACCAAAGATATAAACTTTCAGCTCCAACTGCCTGCTACTTACTACTTCTGCTTTGCCATCATGAGTTCTAATCAGCTGGAACAATAAGCCCAAAACAAACTCTTCCTTCTATAAGTTGCCTTGGTCATAGAGTTTTATTATAGATAGAAACTGCTGTGCGTTGGACTGACATTACACATGACTTGATATGAAATATTCCCACATGATGTCAAGAAGGTATCAAAGGGCTTTGTGAAGTTCTTATGGCCATTCATTACTTTTTCGTGAGTTTCTGTTGAATAGTTGTTGTCTTAAATGATATGAAATTTACTTTTAGAACTTGCATGACATATTTTTGAACAAGTCCAAAATAATCATAAACTTCAGGACATATTAAATGAAGATATGAGTCACAGGAGGTCATGTGACTACGAGATGAGAAATCAAGCTCAAATTGCTGGTGATGGAGTCATGTATGGATACCATTCATAGTCAAAATCTGGTGAATATTCATGTTAATGAGTAAGAAGAGATCCACTCTCTGTCAAAAATGTTTAAGCAATAAAATTCTGCACTTAATAGTCAGTGAGCTAAATCAATGTGCACTTCAGCAGGCAGGGTGAGGAAATTTTTCAGAGGTCACATGGAAAGTCAGAGGTTAAACAGGGAATGTAGTTGAGCTCTCCTTAGCAACAATCTAATTTTATACCCTTCAAAATTCTTTACCTAGTTCCTGTTCTCCTGAGAGGAATGGGATATTTGTGTCTTCAGTTTTGCTAGAATTCTATAACCAGTACTTAAAAGTAGGACACATTCTGCCAAAATAAGGAGTAACTCTTATTCCAACGCGCTTATCACTCAAAGAAACGGATAATGGGAAACGTTGAATAGCTAGCAAATGGCAGAAAACAGTCAGTATATTTAGAGTGAGAACATAATTTCCCAGGAGAGAAAAAATTAGTAAATTCAAACTAGATACCCAAGTCTAAAGGGAGATACTACAGTATGAGGGTCATTACTTGAGATATAGAATGCTTAAGCACAGAACTATTCTTCTCTATTTGTCATAGTCATGTGACACTATTTGGGGGGAGATGAAAATGATTATTTACTCATTCCAGATAGAGTACAGATGGCAGACCAAAGTAATGATAACATCAAAGTTCAACTTGGTGAACCATTGCTTTTATTAGGGTTATTCACAAGAGCATGGATAAGGGATTACTTACAGGAACAAGAATGGCCCAGAGTCATCTGCTCACCACAGCATGGAGTGATGGTTCATGGGAGCTTGAAATCTGGAACTCTCTGCATGATTTGTAGGCAGTCAGCAGGTTGCAGATTCTCCTTTCCTCAGCAGTCCTTATTGCTTGTATAGCCTTGCCGCAGGATGGGTCTTGATACTTGATATCTGTTCCTATTGTATAAAGTTTTGTATGGGTTTGTATTGCTCTTCTTTAGACAAAAGGGGGAGATGATGTGGAACCTTGTTAGCCAATTGTCTTTAAGATGTGGGTCTTAGTTAAGGCATGGCTTCGCTTGCACCCAGGGTAAAATGTGTGCTCCTCCGTGTACATGCTCTCTCTGAGCCTTTTCCTGTGGGACATTGTTGTGCTTGGATTTTCTTGCTTCATGAGTTTTGCCCTTATAAGAAATAAAATAGAATTGTTTTATCTTCAGCTAGCCTGGTTACTTCTATATAAGACCATTTCATGTCTATACTCTAACATGCTGATCTATTTCCTGGAAGCAGGTTAGATTAATATTAAAGACTGCCAGGATTTCATTTTGCCATCATGACTGGTACAAAGAGCAATAAAAATAACCACATATGTTAATATTCATGTCATGCATAAAGATTTGCATCATGTTTGAGTTTCAAGGTTATATCACCTTCACTTTTTAAGCTAATTTTTAAAACATTGTGAGTTAGGTAAGGAAGATTATTTTCTTGCCTAAGCAGACATTGAGCTTTCCCACTGACTGCTGAAATCTAAGCTAAAAAGCTGGAATGTGAATCGCTTGTCCACCTCACCCAGCTGAGCACACACTCACTCTTATGGTTCATGTGGCCTTCTCAGTACCCACCAGAAGTATAAAACCCTTCCTCCTCCAGAACTGTTCATTTATTTTTTTTCAGATTTAATGTTCTAGTGCATTAGTCTCCTGTAAATGGCCATGATTTTTAATATCTTTCTATTATGTTGTATTTTTCATTTAAAACATGGTTGTATATTCATGTCCTCCATACTATTTGTGGTTATTGATATTTGTATATGTGCGTATGTGTGTGTGTGTCTGTGTGTCTGTGTATACTATGCTTGCCAGTTCCCCTGAAGGCCGGAAGAGAGTGTTGGATTCTATGAAGCTGAAGTTACAGTCAGTTTTGAGCCACTGGACTTGGGCATTAGGAACCAAATTCGGTCTCTCCAAGAGCAGCAAGTATCTTAACCACTGGTATATCTCAGCAGTCCCTGTTTTCCTTTTAATGTCTGAATACTATTGAAACTATCATTTTCTTCATACTTTCCATTGTTAGATATGAGAGCTGTTTTATTCACTATGCTTTTTTATTTTCAGCAGCTGTGATGAAAAGCTTCAGAAATAATATTGTGCATTATTTCCTTATGATACATGTCTAGAAGTTGAATTTTAATAGCTCAAAGGAATATGTGTAATTTTAAAGCTTTTTATATCTATTGCCAAATGTCTTTTCAAATATTTAAAATCAATTCACATTTCTAAAAGTGACATATTGAAAAGTAACCTCATTGCTCATTCTGTCTTTCTTCTATAACCCAATAAGAAGAAATAAATTTAATTCACTAAGCAAACATTTATTTAAAAGTGACTATAATCTGCAACTTTTTCAACCTGGAAATGCAAAGGTAAATAAAGTTGACTCTAAGCTTATACTAAAGGAATTAATATAAATTTTCCTACAGATAACTTCAGAAAATCAGGAACCAGAGACATGTGCAATGAGAGCACATATGTGTTTGCAAGACAGATTATTTTAAAAGGATTTGAGTGGTGATAGGTCCTTGGCTTTGTGTAATTCCGTCTGTAGTATGTCATTCTGACTCAGTTGTCAACGCCTTTATGAAAAGGTCACAAGCAGCTGTTCATGTTCCTACACAAAGCTCTAAAAATTATATTCATTAGTCTTTTAATATTTCCCGGATAAAACAGTTGATTTTGAGCTTAAGCTATCTTTCTTTACAAGTTTTCAGGTTAAAAGACAAAGTAATTCTTCTTTATGTTGATAAGTCATGTGCTGATAAAGAAAGACCCTGAAGCAAAATACCAACACTCTACTTTAGCCTGGATCCATCACTAAAATACCAAGCTAATAAGAGACCTAACTAGTCTGTGTCTCTTAATGTGCATCAAAGTAGTTCCTCTGTTCACTCCACCACTTGCCTTATGTGGCTATTCCCCCATCATAAACTAGTTCTTTGCTTCCAGAATATATGGCTTATCAGCTTGCTCTCCAACTATGCTATCCTCATGCTCAATCCCAATTGCAGTGTTTCAGGTCCAGCCCACATAGCGCCACACCAAGTAGTCCATCTTTAGGATGCAGAAGGGAATTTGGTAAGAAGTGCTTGTCTGGCATGCACAAGGCAGTGAGTTCAATCTCCTGTAACCTCTATACTTGCTAGTTCCCATTGGAGGTAAAGGCAAGAATTTCACAAACTTAGGTACATTGGGAGTTTTAAGCCAGTTTGTGATATATGAGACAAAAGAAGTCTGTTTTTCATATGCCAGGCAACATTGATTGTCCTTCCTATAGGATGTTAGTAATACTCAATTTGGCTTTTCTTTGGGAGTTCATTAAACTGTTTCCTATATTTATATCTATCTCCCTTTGTCACACCTTCAGTAAGTATACCTGGTTGTTGAAAGCAGAAGATAAACTTTTGTGTCATCCTTCAGGAACTAGTGTGTCAGAAGCAGGGTTTTAAAGTTGATGACATGCAACAAAGGATTCAAAATTTGAAAGTGCACAATGCTAAAGAAGACACCGCAGAAAGAGGAGGGATATAAGGTTTTAACAATCAGATTTGGAAAATGTAAATCCACAAACTGTGCCTGTATCAAGGAGGCACCAGGCATCAAGGAGAAAAAGCACAAGAGCCTTGAGCAGTAGTGCTGAGCAGAAGCCTTACAGCATCCTTAGATAAAGCTCGGCACTGAGGGAGAGGCAAGGTAACAACACAAGAGGAAGGAGTGGACCGCTAACAACATCTTATCCCCAGCTGCGAACACTGAAAACATGGATAGATATATAATACTTAAATGAAGATTCAAATTATATCACTAAATACTGATTCATAAAACAACTAAATAATATTTTAATTATATAATTTGATTGGATTTTTATGTCAGGAAATAGAATATGTCATCACACTCTTTGAAGTCTCCTTGTGGGAATCCACAAGCCCCACTTGTATATAACCACTGAAAAGTTTTCTGTAACTGCGGTTTACTTACCTTTCCTGGGCTCTCGAATATATGGTATTTATTATATATTCATATATTATATATGCATGTACATACACAAGTTTGTACATGTATTATTCTACATGCACACATAATCCTTGTAAACCACACTATCTATTCTTCTGTGTCCTACACTGCTGCACTTTTTATTGATGAGTAACACACAGTGCCTGAATTCCTGCAGTTTGTTTGATTATTCAGTTGGTGGGGTGCATTTTAGTAATTTCTAGTTGGGAATATTATAGAGAAAGCAGCAGGCAACATTCATATATCAATCTAATTTGTTGTTCTCTCTTGGGAAAACATCTAGGAGGAGAATTGCTGTTGTCCAGTAAGAAAATGCCATTTACAGAATACTTCATGGCCCCAGTATCAGCATCTTCTCAACCAAGTTGCCCCAGCGCTGTGCTAGATGCTATCAACACAGCATCTCTTTTCCCCCTTAGCCCTGCCAGTGACTGCATGCTGATTCTCGGGGTGGTTTGATGATACTGAATGTTTGTCACCTGTTTCTTGACTAGATGCTTCTTCTTTGAAGAGTTTCCTTTTTCTTTATTGATGTTATTATTATTATTATTAATTATTATTATTAAATTGTGAGTGTCCCTTGTCATGAATTTATAACGGGAATGTTGTCTCCAGACTTGTTGCTTGTTTTACTTTTTGTTTATTTGTTTGTTTCATTTTCTTGGTGTGCCTTTCAGGACTAGGAATTCTGTTTTCATGTTCTTGTTGATGGCAGTGCTTACATTTTCTCCCTAAAATATTTCTGTGTAGTTCATTACATTTCTCCTGGACTTTCCTCAAAATGTTTAGTTTTATGATAAGGCCCACAATACATTTCCTGTAATTTCTCAGTGTGATTTAGGAACTGAGATTTTTCTTTGCAGCATGACTGCAGTTATACTATAAACATTATTGGAAACCATTCTTTTTTCACTTTATTGCCTTAGAATCTATATTGAATATCAATTTAATACATATGTATAGACTCTCCATAAGAACACTACACAATATCAATAAATTGCTACACTTCATTTTATATCTTAAAAATGTACATAGCCATCAAGCCTCCCACTATTAATAAGTGGTTTTGTCTCTTCTGGATTCTTCGTATTTCCATATAAATATGAAGATAAGCCTTCAAATTTTATTTTGAAGTGAGGTTGCAAAACTTGTTGTTATTATCACATAGAATTAATAGAAAATAAATTGATATCTTAATACTGAATCTTCAGTGCACAGTTTTGAGGGATCCCCTGTTTATGATCTTGGTGAGTTTCTCAGCTTTGTTTTAATTCATCAATTAATCATGTTGTTTTCAAATATATCCCTCACTATGCCACTTATTTTAGTTCAAACTATAAGTAAAATGTTTTTATTTTACTTTGCATTTTTCATTGTAGTATATAAGTGCATTATTTATCCTTGCTGGTGTTATATCCTCAGATTGTAGAAAATTCAAGCATGCTTCCATATTTTCTTAAATGTTTCTTGAATGTTAGCACATAAGTAATCATGGTACCTGGAAACTTAGAGAGTTTTACCCTTTCTTTAAAATCTAGGCAGTTTATTTTTTTTTCATGCAGTTTCATAATGGCTTCTAGAACCATATTGCATGGAAGTGAGGATGCCAGGTATCTTTACTTTTTTATCAACCGTAAGATGAATGTGTTCTATTTTTTCCAATAAATGTGCTAGTTACACATGTCCCAAAGCTGTATTTTGTTAAATAAGTTATTATTTAATATGTTATAAGTTACTATTAAATAAATTAAATAGGTTATTATTGACTATTTACTTATTTACTTTTATCATTAAAAGTATAAAATGTATAAAATATGTATAATGAATTTAACGAGTCAATATGACTTATTTCATTCCTCTCAGTATAGCAAATTATGATGACTGTTTATTTACATATTAAATGAATCTTGCCTCTAACATGAGAACCATTTAAATTTAATGTCTGGCTTTGAATATTACTCTATTCAATTTGGCAATGCTTGTTTGATAATTTTTATAATAGCATTGATTTATGTTGTTTCATGCGAAGATTTTATTTAGTTTTCAAGCATAGTAATAAAACTATATGAAAATTCTTCTTTAACTACCTTCTCTCATGACCCATATTTTATCTGCCATGTTAGATATTTATGACTTCTCATTTTCAGTCTAGTGTGGTAGCCCGAGATTTATCATTTTCTTCGAGTTTTTCAAAGGGCTTTCAGTTTTGTTTTTTATTGGTTTGGTTTGGTTTGGTTTGGGCAGGGTTGAGTTGCATTGGGTTTTTGTTGCTGTTTGGTTTGGTTTTAGTTTGGTTTTGATCATTTTGTTACTGGTCTCATTTTAGAGGCTAGACAAATCCAGAACTCACTTCATAGTCAAGGTCGGTCTCTAACTCATGGCAATTTTACTGCTTCAGTCTACTGAATATTGGAGTTACAAGAAAAGTCCATGAAATGTAACTTAATTTATAGTTTTGCTCTTCATATTTCATCTGTTTTTCTTGATTTTGGTTCAGTGGCACCTCTTTCCTCTATTAATTTTGGGTTCAATTTTCTGTCTTCTCAAGAGATCACTTAGATCATTACTGTTTAAAATATTTTGTTTTCTTTATGGTGATTTCAACTCACATTTCCCTCTATACACTGCTTTAGGTTTATATAATAAGTCATGTTATTATTGTTATTTAATTTCATTAAAATAGTTTAAATAGTTAAATATTTTCTACTTAAAATAGTTTAATCACAATATTTTAAAATAGTTTATGCTTCTTCTTGTATTTTCTTAACATAGACCATCATGTATACACATTATTTGAGAGAACATTTTAGATATGTGGGATACTTTCACATTCTGATAGTTTTTAGTTTAATTCCATTCCATCGAATGACAGTCTACAAGGCATTGTTTTAAAGCTGAATCAATCTTATACACGGAGTGTCTCTTGTATTTTTATATGGAAAAGTGTTTCATAGACTTGAATTAATTAATTCAAGCTAATTAATCTGCCATGACATTCATGGTTAATACAGTGTTGCTACTTTTCTATTTACTCTAACACTTTTATATCAGTTTTTATCATTTCTGTCATTGAATTTTTAATTTTCCAATGTTATTAATGTCACAGTATCTTGTGCTGTGGGATAATATTGTAAAGATTCATCACTAATATTGGTTTCATAAAACATGGATTGGCCATTAGCCAGGCAGGAAGTGTAGGTGGGGCAATCAGACTAAGAGAATTCTGGGAAAAGGAAAGGCAGAGAGATGCAGTCACCAGCCAGACACGGAGGAAGCCTCACTGATAAAAGGTACCAAGCCAGGTGGCTAAACATGGACAGCAATTATGGATTAATTTAAGTTGTAAAAGCTAGTTAATAATGAGCCTGAGCTAATAGGCCAAGCAGTTTATAATTAATAAAGGTCACTGTGTATTTCCTTGGGAATGAACAACTTTGGGACTGGGTTCTGTACAGAAGTCTCCATCTGCAACCTTGTTTCAATTACTTAAATAATCATTGAAGACTAAAAAATAAGAATGCACATTCTAAATATATTTTTATATCCAACTATTTCAGACCATTTAAATCATTGTGAGATCTCAGTTTCTGTTTAGTACAGCTTTTCTCCAAGTGGCAGATGCTCCTTAGCCATCACACTGTGATGGACATAGCTGGAGGAGAATGGTCTCAGCTGTATTTGCTGTTGCTATTTGAACATGCCTTTATCTTGCTTTCATTTGTAAAGCATGGTTTTGCCCCATGAAGAGGTCTACATCAGAAGCTTTGATTCCTCATGCTTTAACAATGTTCCATTTCCCTCTGATGCAAATTAGTTCTGAAAGGAAATTGGCCATAATCACTGTTATTTTTGTAATGGTTCGTGTAATGTATCTCCTTTTATTTGCATTTAAACTTTTCTATTTGTCAATGTTTTTCACATTTTCATTCCAGTGTGTCTTCTTTTGGTTTTACATTTTCCCACATGATGATCATGGAGTTTCTTAGCCTGTGCATGCATTTATTAAGCTCATTATATACAATCTACACATACCCTTTTCCAGTTCCAAACTTCTGTTTTGTTGTACCTTCTATTTTCCATTGTTCATTTCACTAATCTCCATTTTCACTTACAGTTTATAACACTTTTATAATACACAACTCAGATTTATGTCCCCACTGTCATTCAGTGTCTTCTTTATTGAAATCCAGGTTCCTCCCCGTTATGAATAAACCTCCCTTGTTCATTTTTCCTGAACCCATGGAGTTTTGCCACATTTATATTGCTTGGCATCTAGTCAAGTTGTCAAGGGACATTGATCTATAATTCTGAAATATTCTTTCTGTAAAACTTCTTTCTGATGTTTCACTCCATGGATTTCAACTGCATTTTCATGCTTAAGACCCTCTTCTGTTGCAACAAATAAAGACACCATGTTTTACGTAGCTTCCTTTTCTGCACAACTGTGGACAGCCATCCCTTCTAGCAAAGCAAGCTAAGAATTTCTCTTGCTTGCTTTCCTTTCTTCAAATATCTCAGACCTGTGTTTCCTGATATCTGGTGTCAGAAAGCATTTATTTCATGAAGTCATTACAGGATCCTAATTATTCCATCATGGCTAGAACTGTCTTCATGTCTTCAGTTTCCCTGAAAAACGCTGACATTAAATAAAAAATGGTTATCCCAAGAAACAAGAAAAATGATCAAAACCGGGGGTTGGACAGTCACAGAAGAGGCTCTCTTGGAGAAGGGTCTGTATCCAGGATTGTGGGTTTGGATGTAACTCTTTGTTATCCTGCTGGCTGTCACTCATGAACATCTTTAGTAAGGGGGATTGGTATGGTTCCTTGTCACCTGATTTGTACAGAATTCTAGCTGGCTTATTGAAAATCAACAGTCTTCCTATAAGTTCCACTAGGGTATTGTTATCTAATTCAATTAAAGGTAAGAAATCCTATTGTGTGTACAGTACTCAGTTGGTTAGAAGCAAATGACAGGAGGTTCTATAGCAGAGTGGATGTGACTAAAATGCTTGCCTACATCTCAGTTGGAGGAAGCAGAAAGTAGATAATGCTGTTATTCAGTTCATGTTATAACTAATCTTGGCACATCTGGAATCAAGTAAAACCCAAGCAGCTAGGTATAGCTCTAATATATTTTCTTTATTTGATCAGTTGAGGTGAGAAGACACATTCTAAATCTGGACTAGAACTTATTGTGGTGGCCTACATAAAAGGACAAAATGAAGATTTAGCTTTTTGTTTGCCAGCCCTCACTCTTGTTGGAAAGTTCATCTATTCTGCTGATGAGCCATTACTTCACTGGTATTAGAACGTAATTCTTCAGGATCCCAACATAGACTGAAGACAAGCTAAGATATCCAGCAACATGCACTGAGTAACTAACAAATTCATGACTTTTCTGTCAGAAGACAGTCATGATTGGACTATCTCAACCACAGCCTGTAAGTCTGATAATAAATCTCCTCTTAATTAATACATATTACATATATATATAAGTATATATATACATTTATAAGATCCATTCTATTAAGTCTCTTCCACTAAAGAACTCTGACTCTTACTAATATGGTTCCCTTTCTCATTTTTCCATATTTGTTTTTCAGTTCAAGATGGCTCATGGGATGGTGCCATCCATTCACTGTGTGCAGGACTGCAGGCATAGGGAATAAGATCCTCAACAACAGAGAAAACATGATCTCATAGATGTAACAACCTGGAAGGAAAGGAATTGTATGGAATGAAGATGAGTTTAGCGTGAACGTCTACTAGCAAAAGGATTGAGGAAAAAGTACTATGTCAATGACAGTGTACAGGAAAAAGCCAACCTAAATAGGCAGACAGAGTTGGCCAAGCACAACTTGGAAGAAGCACATCCCATGGAAAGGAACAGTAGGTACAAGAGCCCCAGCCAGCTGGGCAAAGTGAGGGGATTTGCATTAGGCAGATAATGTTCCTTAAACTTAGTTTTGAATTTTACTTACGATATTGTTCATATTGCTATGACTTGAAAGTAAACTTTGAACACAATCAGCAACTTTCAGACTCTGTCATATTATGGGCACTCTTCTTTTAAACCAAAGCCTAGACATTTTAAATGAACAAATCTGTCCAGAAGTCACTAAGGTAAAAGTAAAGAAAGTTGGTTTCTTGATCACCTGTTTTTACTTAAGTATATCTGTTAGACTATTCCTCTACATAAGCAATATTTAAAATTCTAATCAGCACATAAGTTTTGAATCTCTAACCATATGAATACTATCCCCAAGGCTGGCTTCCATTTTCCCCGTGGTTGTTAGTGTCTGGGTAAAATGAACATTCTAATTCAGTGACGTGTGGGCAAAGCTCTCCCATAACACCTAGCTCATCAATGGACTTTCAACAGCAAGATCTTAGTGAACACAAAGCAGAACCTCTCTAACTTAAGAGCCTTTAGATTTTGCTGCCTGTCAGAGAGAGCTCTGGGCGATGGCACAGATGGTCTGCCTCTTCATCTGGTTCTAGTTGTAATAATTAAGTTAAATAACATATGTGAGAACCCTTCACAGATACTAAGTGCACAATTAATATTTTAGCTGGTGGAAAGTTAACTGCCAAAAATCAAAACTGAATTACTGGTGATGGCACTATTAAAATCTTGCCTCAGTAAAGTAAGTTCTCAGGCTCACTGGACTTCTCTGTCTTTATGGACCAAATGAGATCAGCTAACATATGGTTCACTTTCTTTGTGTTCAGCATTCTGCTAAATGCTAGGATAACAGAAATGGTAATACAGGGGCTTCTCTGTCCTTAAGGCTCTCCATACAGCTGAAAACCAAGAAAAATAATCCAATATTAGCATAATTAGATGCTAATTAGTATGAAAGCACTTTGATTACTACAGAGGATCAAAGGCGAATGAGAAGAATGAGATCTGATGCCTCCCTGTTCTATAGTTGACCGTGGGCAGCCCTAAGGAGAGCAGGAGGCCCACCTTATCTGCAACAAAATCAACTTCTGCAGTCCTGTGTGGACTCTCTAGGGGCAGGAGCATCTTTTGCCATCATGCTTTTCTCTGCTCACAGCAATATGTGGGGGAAGATATGAGAAAGTACGTGCCTCATTGACCAGAGAGACTTGCCACCAACGGCAATGGAAGAAACTTGGGGTTCTCAAATAGAGATGCTAGAGAGAAACAGTCAGTTACAGATATATCTGTAGAAAAAAAATTGGCATTCCTTATTCTTTGCTCTGTTATCCTTTCCTGCTTCCATTCAGTTTCCAACTGAAGACTGATCTCAGGAAAATTTCAATTTCAGTGTTACATATCTCAAAACTTCTTTTAGGAAAGAGATGGTTGGGGAGATGTTGAGAGGCAATTCTCTTTTGGCATCTTTACCATCTTTGCTTGAAAATTATCCAAATGGAAATTGGTATCCTTCCAAGTGTGAGTATACTTCTACAGTGTCAAAATTATGTAAAGAGGTGTGATATTTCCTTTCCATTTATTGGTTGGTAAAAAAATTGTAATTTTAGTAATCTTTTGTGGTTAGGCATACATCTGTAGGTGTGGAAATGCTCTCACCCACCCATTCACCCACAAATTGTTAGAGATCTAGCTATTTCTGAAACGTGGTTTTGATTTTCATACTATCACATATTTCACTAATAATTTTCACACTCATCCTTTTGCTTTACAGAATGTGGAATAGTCAAGAAAGCCTTCATAACACAGATTGATCTTTGAACAAGTCATGGAAATGGATCCGACTTCATGAACCAAATCAGAGGAGGAGGTATGAGGAGAGTTCAGATAAGCAGGACGATAGGAGCCCTCAAATGAACTAGGGCCTTTAATTAAAAGAAATGCTACATATTATTCAACGCAAAACAAGTCTTAGAATAAATGCGTCTATACAGGGAAAATCTTAATTGCAAAGCTATAATTGGACTCCAAGCAGAAAAATCAAACCTAAGTATTTCAATTTCAGAAAGTTTCATGAAATGGAATTTACTGAAGAATGGAGCCTGAATTTAACAAAATGAATTTATTTAGACATAAAGTGATTTGGATATTGGGTAGGGTGAAAACTAGAAGACAGACTATGAAGAAGTCAATTTCTCCACACCTGTAGCTGTTTCATACACAAAGTTATTGCTGGGATGAAATATTCTATTTGAGAATACCCAGCAATTTTCTGGGTACACCTACCTGCTTTTCCATTGTTCTATATGGAAAATCCCCTAATGTTAAAAAAGTTTTTAATTCCTCAACAGACAATCTTGGAGAATACTCATGATTGAGACTGAAATGTCATTGATGACAATTCTAAAGACAACCAATTAAAAACTGTACTGAGAAAAAATAGCCAGATTCTTTGAAGCACTTACAGAAAAAAAGTAGATCATAATTTATTCTCAGAATTCCATCTCTCATTACTGTAAACTTCTCTGTAAGGATATTTATTGATTTTTATGTATTTATTTATTTATCTATTCATTTATTTTTTGTATGTGTGCTATTTTAGTGTAAGGTATTTTTGGATTAACAAGTGCATTCAAACAGGTAGACAATGTGCAAAGTGAGAGATTTTGGAGCACCCAGCCCTAATTAGAATGGCTTCATCAAACCCTTCCACCCAAGGCTCAGGGACCTATGTAGAAAAGGATATGGGAAATTTTAGAGCCAGAGGTGATGAATCATTCCAGGTAAAAATGTTTGCCAGACACAATAGGACTGAGACACCTACCATGTCACAGAAACTGACCATGTGCACAGAACCTACACATTCGTTTATTCTGTCTCAGTACTCTGTTCTTTAAAACATAGTAAAAATGATAGTGATAACAATACTACCCATTTCCCAGAATTTTTCACTCGGGCTATTTACATCTTCAGAGCATCATCGGTTAGTCAGTATGGAGAGCAGAAGTAGTCTCTGCTCTCCAGGCTCTTATAATAACTGGGACAACAAGACATATACAGAAAAGAAACTTTATGCACTCATATGAAAGTTCAGATTGTATGAAGTACACAGTTGATTTGCCAAATAAAGCTCAGAAAGTACTTGTGATTTGGTGGGCACGGTGGTATCTTAGAGAGAAACCTGACAAGAAGTACTTTTCATTCTTACAGCTTTCAGCTGAGTGAATGATAACTATGACAAAATGAGAAATTGTAATGAAATATAAAACATAGCATGACAGATTCACTGTGCTAACTGAGTGTGCGGAAAACACAAAGAATCAAGTCAATACACTCAGCTTCAAGGCCTGATTTGGTTAGGATTACTCTTGCTACAAAAACGCATAGCCAAAAGAATAGAGACATAAATGATATGAAATCTCATTTCTGTCTCTTGTTGCTATAGTTTGGGTTTGAAATGTCCCCTCAGAGGACTATGGGTTGAAGAATTAGTTCCTATACTGTGGTACCATTTGGAAGTTGTGGGAAACTTACCAGGTGGGATCCAGGGGAAAAAATAAGTTCACTGAGAATATGCCCACAAATGGTTTGCTGGAACCCAAGCCCCTTGCTATGCACTACTTTGTTTCCCGGTTGCATGAATTCAATAGACTTTTCTGCTATTCACTCTTCACTAAGATATGGTACCTTACCACAGCCCCAGATGCACCAGGGTGAAATTACCCTCCACTGAAACATCTGAAACTGTGAGTCAAAGAAACATTTCCTGTTTGTAAGTTGTTGTCTATCAGGTATTTTTGTGGTGACAAGAAGCCAGCTGACACACTTTAAAGCACCTGAAGGTGAGAAGTAGCGCAACAATATTGTATAGCACCACTGAGGAGCTGGGCTTTCTTACTTGAGTGTTCTATTTTCCTTATTAGAGATCTCAACCACTAAGATGACTGCTAAGTTACACAATTATTTTCACATCCCAGCCAATGGAAATGATTCAGGGAACATGGAAGCTTTCTGGATGCTACATACAGTGAGTTACAATCCAGCGGGCAATAATCCAGCCTTCATCCTGCTCAACAGAGTCAAAGATATCACCTCAGTTTTGGCTAGTTAAAAATAGGCTCACAGTGAAGATAAATCTGATTTGAGAGATGTATAATACGTATCAAGATGGTAAAAAATGACACTAGTTCAGATTAAAATCTGCAAGAAAACATGATCATTTTTAGCTAAAATTTTTAAATGTTAAAATTTAACAGTATAAAATGCAATCCAATTTAAAAGTGGGTAAAAATAGCAAATTCTTTTCCAAGGAATATGTGCAGATGGCAAATAAGCATATTAAAATATGTTCAATGTTGCTGTCATTAAGAAAATGCAAATTAAACCAAGGTTATGGCACAGCACACCTATTAGAATGGCTATGTTCCAAAAGTGTGGCAGTATGTTTCTTTGCAAAGCAGAACTCTCACTCGCTGCTACAGGAATGCAGATAGCATACCCACTGTATTGTACAGGAAGACAGCATGGCAATTTCTTGTAAAGTTGCCCGGATCCTTATAATCCAGTAATCATGTTCTCAGAGCACCCAATGGGTTTGAAAATATATGTGCATTCAAAATTTTATGAGAGAGTTTATAGCCACTTCATTCATAATCACTCAAAGCAGGAAATAACTAAGCGTCCTTCAATAGGTCAATGGATAAACGAAGTATGCTACTCAAATGCAATGAACAGTATCTAGAGACACACAGGATTTAAATGATAGAGTCATGCAAGAATGGAAAGGAATCCTAACATTTATAGTCGAAAAGGCCATCCTCTGTACCGTATACTGTACTAATTCATTTGTAAGATACTCTGTGAAATGGTTGTACTATAGACAAGGGAGGTAGCTTGGCAGTTGCTGGAACCTATTGGTAGCAAGGAAAAGATAATCATAAGTGGAGCACAGAGAAGTTTTAAGGGTAATGAAACTATTCTGTATGACAATTTAACAACAGATATCAGCTACCAGTATTCAGGCAAAGATACAGAAATACACAGCGTAAGGACCAAAATGTAACAAGCAAAAATACAAAGTCATGATAGTTTAGGAAGTTGAGGAACCTGAAGACAGCATGTATAAAGTGGCATTCTGCTGTATAACAAATACACAAGTAGCATCGCTGAGGAAGAGAGGGAAAGGACTGAACTAAGACATTCATGAATGTCCAGGACTAGAAGTGGAAGGAGGTTGACATCAGCTTTTATAATAGGCTAGCAATAATTAACCTACTATACTTAGACACTGGTGCCCAATGGCTTAGGAAAAAACAAAAGCTAGTACAATCTGGCTTCTCGTTGTTGGAGTAGGAAGTTGCAGCAGGAAGAGCATATGATACAGCATGTGGAGATGAATAGGAGCTCTAATGTAACATCAAAGTATTCCAATGTTGTGTGTGGACATATTTGTCTATAGACATGTGTTTAGACACAGTATTCTCTTGATATCAGCTGAGAAAGCCAAGATGCAATAAAACCCAAGATCAATGAGGACATCTAACATCTAGTTCCTGATGTCTAGCATTGTCATTCCAAAACCTGGAAATTATAGTTATTCTAGTACTGTGAAATAAATACGCAAGGCATATTCTGTAATATTCTGCCAGAAATGTAAGGAAGTACTCAAAAGACAATAGCAGAAAAAGGATAAATATGATAAATGCTTATATGAACAAGCTAAAAATTTCCATATACATAGATAGAAAGATAGTATGCACACACACAGACACACACACAAATGTATACATACACACAGAGAGCTATATTAGAGAAGAGGAGTCATTCTGACGTGAAGCAATCAATCAAAGATGGAAAACAGGAAAATCTTCCTTAAACAATGCCTCCACATTCTAACTATTAGTGTTTGTACATTGTAACTTTCTTCCAAAGAATGAATTCTTTGGAGAAAAAATAAAATTCTTAACAGAAAATATATTTGGGTAGTATGTCAGGTAATCAGGCTTGACATCAGCAGAGCTAAGCCAAGAAACGTGAGTCAAATATGGACTTCATTTAATAATGCAGCAACATACATTCATTAATAAGCATATTGCTAAGTATAGCATAATAATATATGAAATACATGTTATTAATAGGAGAAGTATGATATAAATCTTATGGGAAACCTGCACTGTCTTCATAATTGGCACATAAACTTTAAAGCAATTTAAAACAAAAAGGTTATTTTTTTTCATAAATTTCAGATTTAAGTTCTGTATAACCTGAACTAATTTAAATACATAGACCACTAACAGTGAAATAATTTTGAGGCTTCTGTATATTCATGACTCTTACCAGAGTATCAGAAATGTCCCTGATGGATTTCTAGTAAGCTTATTATTTTCTACTTAAAATTCAGGAGAAGATGTCAGTAAGAAATTGAGCTGCCAATGATAGAAGAGATACAGAATTGAAAATGGCCAGAGAAATTTGACCAAATAGCCCAAAGGTTTGGGGTTAACTTCACCAGTGCTCATGTCAGATCTTACCACATGGGTGTAATGGTTTCCATTATTGCTGGTCCAGGTACGATTTCTCATATATGCATACTTATTACAACTCATAATAGAGACTTTTTTAATAATTGAAACATTTTTATGTGAGAATGGTGTTCAGCAGAGAAACTGAATAATTTAAGGATATAGTGAAAGTAAGCTTGTGATTTTATGAAGAACCACACAAATGAAACTCTGAGACAGAAACAAGCTGAGAGGAAAATTGCCAACTGGTTGTCTCTGCTGCTGGTCTCACAGGAAGTGACGCTAGTTGAGAAAGCCCAGGTCTCTACTTGCCAAAGAACCTCAGCTGACAGAAAAAGATGTTCTGAAAGTTCTGTTTCCATGAAAGAGATCAAAACATACTTTTCTCATAAGCAAACAAGTACATGCAACAATACGAAGAGTGAATGATAAAATGAAAGCATAAATCTTAAGTTTCATCCCAGGATATTTTTCTAATTTTTCTTACAAGGAGACTTATTTTATTACTTATGCTTATGATTTATTTATTTGTATGTATGTGTGGGTATATGCACATGTGTACAGATGCCTCTGGAGAAAAGGAGAGGGTGTCAAATCCCATGCAGCAGGAGTTTCAGGTGGTTGTGGGTACTGGGAACCAAGCTCTGACCTTCTGCAGAACCAGCAAGAGCTCTTAACAGTTGAGCCATCTCTCCAAACTGTTGCAGGATACTTCTTTGTATTAGACCCTCAACAGCAAAATGCATGCATGTAATGTGAGCTTGGGGATTTGGTGCATGGCTTCTAACTCAATTTATATCTAACTTTAATTGTATGCTAGACAAATACCCTATCTAAACTTTCAAAAACAATTGAGTACAGGACTACTTTTAAAATGGAGCTAGTATGTATGACAAATTATACATCTCTTTGAGTGATAGTTGTTTAGATATTCTAAACTACTCAAAGTCATTTACATGATTTTGTAAAATCTTGTAGAACTGAATCCAACAAATACCTGACAGACTAGGGTGATGGGAAATGCACAGATACATAGGAGTATTGAATACAAGTTGTCAGATGAAAACCTAGATGCTGTAGGATAATGTTTTTGTACACTGTAAAGATTTGTCACTTGAATTTGTTTAATAAAATGCTGATTGGCCAGTAGCCAGGCAGGAAGTTTAGGTGAGGCTACCAGACTAATGGAATTCTGGAAAGAGGAAGGGCAGAGAGGTAGTCACAAGCCAGATGAAGAGGAAGCAAAATGAGAATGTCTTGCTGAGAAAAGGTACCAAGCCACATGGCTAAACATAGAAAAGAATTGTGGGCTAATTTAAATTGTAAGAGCTGCTTAATAATAAGCTTGAGCTAAAAGGCCAAACAGTTTATAATTAATATAAGCCTCTGTGTGTTTCTTTGGAACTGAATGGCTGCAGGACCAGGTAAGACAGAAACTTCTCTTTACACCTAGAACTAGAATAAAACATAGAGGTCAAACCATGGCAAAAAGAAAGGTGAGTACAGAAAATCTGTACTCAAGTGATTAAAACATTAACATAGCACAAAATCAGACTTAACAACTAGAAGAACTGGAGTTAAGAACCAATTCCAAATCCAGCTGGACGGGGACTGAATATGATCAAACTGGACTCTCTAAATGTGGCTGCCAATGAGGGCAGAATGAGAAGCCATCAACAATGACACTAAGACCTATCTCCTCTGCATGTATTATCTTTTTGGGAACCTAGTCGATTTGGATGCATACCTTCCTAGGACGGGATGGAGGGGGGAGGGCCTTGGAGGTGCCCACAGGACTGGGCACCATGCCCTCTTTTAAGGAAGCAGCGGGAGGGAGGGGGAGCAGGAGGGGACTGGGAGAAGGGGAGGAAATGTAAATTCTTTTTGAATGAAAAAAAATAAAAGAATATGGGAAAATAAATAAATAAATAAAACATCCTCTATTTAAAAAAAAAAAGAATCAATTCCATGTACTTTCCTTTCCCTTGTTTTGTTTTTCCTTTTTTTTTGAGACTTGGTTTTAGAATGTAGCCCAGGCTGCCTCAAACATAGTATTTATGAAAAATCCTTGGTAAAAATGCTCATGAGCCAAATGCAGACATATATCCAAAATGTCATCCACTTTGATCAAGTCAGCTTTATCCTACAGATGCAGAGATGTGTAAACATATGTAAGTCAATAAGTGTGTTAAATCATATAAAAAGACTTAAAGAAAAATCATATACTCATCTCAATATAGACAAAGCCTTTGACAAAAACCAAATTGTCTTCATGACAAAAGTCCTTAAGAGAGTGGGATTAAAAGGTGCATATCTCACCATAATAAAAACTGCATGTGAGAAACTCACTGAAAATTTCATCTTAAATGGAGAAACACATGAATCAGTCCCTCTGAAATGATGTTCAAGATAGGTTGTCAGCTATTTCTACTCCTTTTCAATACTGTATCCACAACACTAAGCTGGAACAATAAGGAAAAATAAGGAAATTAGAGAGGTACAATTAGGAGAAGAAGTCAAACTATTGCCATATGCAGATAATATGTTATTATACAGGAGAAACCTCAAAATTTCTGCCAGAAAACTTCCAGAAATCATTGACAGTTTTAGAAATGTAGCAGAATACTGAATCAATTTACAAAAATCCATATCTTTTCTTTTTTATTGAGCTCTACATTTCTCTCTTCTCCCCTCCCTGCCTCTCCCCTCCCCTTCAATCCTCTCCCAAGGTCCCCATGCTCCCAATTTACTCAGGAGATCTTGTCTTTTTCTACTACCCTTACAAAAATCCATATCTTTTCTTTTTTATTGATTTTTATTGAGCTCTACATTTCTCTCTTCTCCCCTCCTTGCCTATCCCCTCCCCTTCAACCCTCTTCCAAGGTCCCCATGCTCCCAATTTACTCAGGAGATCTTGTCTTTTTCTACTACCCTTACAAAAATCCATATCTTTTCTTTTTTATTGATTTTTATTGAGCTCTACATTTCTCTCTTCTCCCCTCCCTTCTCTCCCCTCCCCTTCAACCCTCTCCCAAGGTCCCTATGCTGCCAATTTACTCAGGAGATTTTGTCTTTTCCTACTACCTGTGTAGATTAGATCTATGTGTGTCTCTGCGCCTGGGAACTTCAAGGGAATAGACCGAAGCCAGAGACCTTTGAAGGACCATCTCCAAGCCAGGAACCTCTGCAGGAGCAGATCCAGACATGGGTTTACAGAAACAGGTAACCTCGGCCAAAGTAGGTCTGAGGCAACTGAACTCCACCTTGGTCTGGAGCAGGCCTGAGGCAACAAATTCTACCAGAGTGGGACTGAACCAACTACCTAGGCCAGAGTAGGTATTAGAGCATTAGAGCCTTCTTCTTCAGGATTCTAGCATATACTGAAGGTCATGTGAGATATCCAGCCTCATGGACTGAACAAATTCCCGATTCTTGGATTTTCCATTGGTAAACAGCCACTGTTAGATTAACAGGACCACAGCCTGTAAACCACTCTAATAAATCTCCTTTCTATATCTATATATAGATTCAGTCTATTACTTCTGTTCCTTTAAAGGACCCTGACTAATACTAATACCAAATTTCTAGACCTGAAGTCGTATACACCCAAGTAAAATTGTACAGATTGAGCAGGAGGATTTTTATATTTAGGAATATATATGCAACAAGAATTTCAAAAAGATGCCAGAGGCCATGAATTTGAGACAGCAAGGGGGCTTATGAGAGGGATTAGAGGGAGGAAAGGTAAAGGGGAAATTATATAATTGTATTTTAATTTAAAGAAAACAATTAAAATAACACGAACTCAGAGTACAACTGAAAGAAGATTCACACTTCAAAATCTGTTTCAGTGTTTTCTTTTTCTTTTCTCTTTTTTGATTTTGTTTTTGTTGTATTTGAGACACGGTTTTAGTATATGGTTCAGGCTTCCTGAAACACCGTTCAGCCAGCCTGACCTCAAACTTGTGTCAATCCTCCTGATTCTACCTCCTGAGGGCTGGGTAACAGGTATGAACATCTGTGCTTGATATATTGTTTTTTCATATAAACCACAGCCTTTTGATACTACCTGTTTGCCTTTATATGAGAGAAACTGATTATCCACTAGATCAAAGAGAAAATGCAACCCATGTGAAGCAAGTAGCTCAGCACATTGTACGTGACCACACTTGATGGCTGTGAGTTCTAACCCTCATGAACACTTCAGTTCTCTAAACAGAAAGCGGAAACACAGAATCCAAAGCAGAATTTCAGAAACTGGTGTTGAGTTATAATGAAACTCAGGGAAATAACATTAATCCTTCAACAAAGGTATGATATTTCCATGGTACATTTTATGCAGAGCCAACTTTAATAATAACAAACAAATCCTGCCTATATCCCAATTTTGTCCAGAGCTAGCATTATTTCTCTGAGTTATTTTTAATGAGTGATGTGTGACTGCACAGGAAGAGAATGATCTATCTTAAACTCTGTAATTCCCACAGAATTACATCTTGCTTGACGTTTACCTGTGGTCATTTTACGTGTTGCATTTAAAAATATTCATGCAAAACTAAAAATTGAACAAGATTTACAAAGTACAAATGCATTGAAAGAATCAAGCGAGAGGATCTGGAAAAGAAATTAAGTAATACAATATGGCTGTGTGAAGGGCACAGAACTCACATGCTCTTGGATCTGTTAAATTCCTGTTTTCCTTTTAAAATACTTTGGGGAATAGAAAAACTCAAAAGGTGTTTTGCTAAGCACTTTTTCCATGAGTGTAGAAATGTCCCAAAGGAAATTTAATATCCATGTTGCTGGTGCCTTCACACTTAACTTCAAAGAGTTGTTTTGTAAGGGTTATTTGATATATTAAGAGGGTTTTAAGCTTTTTTCCAAAGCTTTTGGATTGTTTTTCTTGGGGGAAAAATGTGGTCACATATAACCAAGGGGAAACTAATTCATGCACCACTGAGTTCAAATTCAGTTCAAATTCTGATGCCAAAACACTCAAAATAAAGGCGTTCATGGTTTAAAAAAATAACATTTCCTCTGTTGTGACATTTAAGCCAAACACTCCCAGCACTACAGTAGATGTAGACATTTTCCTCATTGCCACACTGATCTCATATACATCACTATGTAAAGAGGTCACTCTGTATGTAATATAAATGAGAACATTTCATCTTCTACTATATTACTATCGTAAATTAAAGATGCATAAATGACTTCATCAGATTCTGCAAGGGAATTCAGAGTGAATGAAAGAAAATTAGGAACTTCATTAGTTGTTAAGAAAAGTGAAACTTGACGTTCTTCAACGAGGGCCAAGATATTTAATCTTCATTTCTAAAAGTCATTACAGCCTTAGAGTTTTCTGATCTTTACCCCCAAAATATTAACCTGGTACCCAGACTACAGAAGTAGCCTGCTAATGGTCTTTCCATCATCTATTTCCTCTCTTCCATCTATGTCTCATGAATCAAGCATCGTTGCTCCCACACTTCAGTCCCTTCTCCATAGCTCAGCCAGAATTATTTTTGTAAAATAAAAATCTAATTACATATGCAACACACTTGAATTAAATCAGTGATGATACATTTATCAGGAAAAAGAAAAGTCAATATTTAATTTCTCAGGAGGCAGGGTCCTTCACCAGTGAATCTGTATTTAGCCTTCTAGACTTCTGTGGGACAGATGTGAAAAGCCATTGCAGAGCCAATTGCTTTGCACATCACTTCCCTCTTCCTGGACTCTACCTAGACTGCCTCTTGGTCCAATATATTCCTTCTTACTATTCGAACTTGCTTATCCAGTCCTAGAATGAGCATCACACTGTCCATTTACTCACATTGAACTTCTTATCATAGTATATTTAAAAACACATGATACAGTTTAACCTGGGTAATCAAACTGGCATTAGCCAGGAACCCTGTTTTTGAATCACCACAGAAAACCTTAACTAAAACACCCTGATTACTGAAGTTATTTCCAAAGTTAATTTCTTAATAACTAGATAATCTAAAGTCTCTTCTTTATCTCTTTAAAAAAAATTCAAGTCTTCCATTCTTCTTATCCTATGCTTGAGATATAACTGACAAGGTAGCTACCTGCATTCGGAAGCTGGGGGAAGAGGGTGTCTGCTTGTCCAGCCTGAGGAAGACATTCATTGCCATCACCCCTCGAAAAGATTGCTCTATATTGTGCCTCACACTCCTAGTTCACAAGATCACTTTGATTTCCTCTTAGTCTTTCCAGCTGAGGATTAAGAGAAGCTTCTTAGAATTTTAGGAAGTTGTTTTTTTCAAGGTTTAAGAAATTATAGGGATCAATAAGATAAACAATAAAGACACTTGCCAGTCTAACAACCTACATTTCTTACCTGGGGCTCATGTAGTGGAAGGAAAAAAACCAACTCCTATGACCTTGAAATAGTGCTGAGATATGTGGGCCTTCCCAGCCCCTGCCTCACTCCACAATAAATAAATGTAGCTAGAATTATTAAAATAAATCTTAATTTATGCTAGTGCGATTGAGCTATTTTCTTCTGTATGTTCGTATGTGTGTGCACGCACATGAGGAAAGGAAGTGCTCGGACTATCTATTCAGTAATAAAATATGATCATTTCTATTCTCCCTTGTTATTACAGAGTAGAAGTCAATTTCTTTAATGGTTTTAATTTTCTTGGCCAGAGGTCAGAACTGAGAACTGCTTTTTCTCTAGGGTGCATACTAACTTGAAGCAACAGGAGATTTATTGCTCCAAATTGGCACTGTACTCAAAATTTTAATATATGGGTCCATGACAAGTTCCCAAAGCATCTAGGGATTCATTTTATTCTCCATTTTTAATTACTTTGAGATTTTTCTCCATCTCTTTTAATCTTTTAGTATTTAATTCTTTCAGGAGACTCTATTTATCACAGAGTTTGGCCAGTGGTAAATATTTGATAATTACTGAATGGATGTTTTTAATATAAGAAACACTGCAGAATTAGTTGTTCAGACATATATCATTAGATTAATATATAAAACTTTAGGGTTGGGAGATGCCTTGGTGAATAAAGTACCTGACACAAAGCTGTAAAGTGCAAAATTTGGATGCACAGAACCTAAATATAGCATGGGAAGCATAGCAGCTTCCTGGAATTCCAGAAACAGAGGATTCTAGAAGTTGTCTAGTTAAACTGTCCATTCAGTTAGCATTGAATTCAGTGAGATATCCTGCTTCAGTAAAGTGGAGTGTGGTTAATGAAGACAGTCCCATAAACTTCAGGCCTCCACACACATGTGGATACATGTGCATGTAAGCACACACACACCACACATGCACACAAATGCATACATTAGAACATGCAATCACACAAGAACACATATGTAGAAATATTGAAGCCTCTTGTTAGGAAAAGAATAAAAATACAGGTATATTTGAAGACTCTTGTTAGGAAAGGAATAAAAATGCTGGTGTATTTGAAGCCTTTGTAAATATTCCTTGTTTGACCAGTATAGCAAATTTAATATTAGCCCCTAGTCTTTACTCTTTATAACTATTTTTTAAATTTAGAATCCATTCACACTCAACTGGTCAGCAAAATATATTCATCCTTTGACATTAGGTTCAGACATAAGAGTTCCATTGGTGAAATTATTATTATTATTATTAAAATAACACAAATAAAGACATACAATGTGTTAGGATCCCAGATCTCAATAATAGAGGCCATCCTTAGCAAACTTTCTCACAGTTAACTATATGTGAAAAATAATAAAATATTGGAGAAATCCAAATGGATTGGAACCCATGTCTATTCTCCCTGCCTCCAACAGTAATAGCAACATGGATGCCCTCTGTTTCATTCACACCTTCTGTGGAGGCAGAATATGGACAGGATCCTGTGGGAGGGAAATAGCGATTTGTACACCTCCATGCCAAAGGGACAAACTGATAAACAAGCCATAGCAGATATCAGGAGTCAGCAATACAAAACTCTTGATTCTCCTTTGTTATGCTTTCAATTTGAAATAACCCTCACAAGCTTGAACACTTTGTCCATGGATAATGGTACTGCTTGGATGGTTACAAACCCTTTAGGAATTGGGGCCTGAGAGCCTAGACTTCGATATTTATTTCAAGGTCTTACTTCCTGCTGCATCTCCATTTCTTTCAGATCTCAACAAACATCTTCACACTCCGGCTTCCACAACCATGAATAGCTCTCCTAGCAACTCGCTGTCCTCACCCAAACTGTGAGTTGCACTCTCAAACCATGAGCCAAAACAAAGCCTTTCTCTTATGAGTTGCTTCTTGTCAGGTATTTAGTCACAGCAGTGTTAAAATAATGATGCAAAGTCTCTTTGCTAAAGTCTACACATACTTGTCTTATCACAATGCCTAAACACACAGCAAAGAGAAGTCTGAGAACAGTATTGTGGACTAGCAAAGTTGATGCATTGCATACTTTTCTGAACTTATCCCTCATCATGACACTAAACTTTATTGGCCAACTATGGTAACATTTGTGCATATGTTGCATATAGAAAAAAGAAACACATTATACTAAATGTTTTCCCAAAAGAGAACACAAAGGAGAGAGCTTTGGTTGGTTTTGTTTTTCTTTTGTTCATTCATAGGTTGGTACTCTATTACTAAAATAGCAGGATTAAGAAAAACTATTAGATGGGGAAAAAAACTAGCCTGGAAAGAGAATTAGTTGTTTGTTTGGTGAACATAATCAAATTCATATTAATAACTGTTACTATCCTCATTTTACCTGCACATGTGGTATTCTAAGTGTCCTCTGCAAATACTCGTTACCTAACCCCTTTGTCTTCAGAAAGCACGTCTCCTGGTTGTGGTACCTGGAATGGTAGACATCTGATTTTTTAGGTTTCCTCTTGAATTGCTTTAAGAGAAAGAAAGAAAGAAAGAAAGAAAGAAAGAAAGAAAGAAAGAAAGAAAGAGAGAGAGAGAGAGAGAGAGAAAGAAAGAAAGAAAGAAAAAGAGAAAGAAAGAAGAGTCACGATGCCTTTTATGAGTTCAAGTAGGATAGACTGGTTTATGCCTCCCTATCATCCCACCAAAAAGAAAACCTTCATACAGTGGAGTTCTGTGTCCCACTGCAATAAGATTGCCGACAAAGCTGTTGGGAATTAGTGGGTGAAAGCAGAATGCTTATAATTTATACCAAAATCCTTGTAAAAGAAAATCCAGAATCCTCTCTTGATTCCTTTTTACAGAGTGGAAACATAAAAATGTGCACCTGGAAAAAGTCCCTTAGTAGAAATGGACCATATTCCTACTGAGGCCTCAGAAATGCAACCCCTTCAACTCTGAGGAATGCATTTCTGTTCATGCATGCCCAGGCTACAGCATTTTAAAAACATTTCAGTCTGACTAAAGACCTGTGCATTGCCTTTTCTTCTGCATTTCCTTTGTTAGAGGCAAGAGTCTAAATCCTGTCAAAACTTTGGGGGAATTTAATGAGCTTCTTATTTAAAGGAAAGTGTCAAGAAATTTGTGAAAATATTTTAAAACATAACATAAGCTTGCTAATAATTCCAATTATCTGCTCTTGCTCAAATGAAATTAAGTATATTGTCATTTAAAGAAAGTTATGAAAATGATCAGAGTAACTCTTTCCCAAAATCTTAGACAGCTGGACTAGAGCTTTCATATCTATCAACAGCAGGTGGTACATGCTCACCATGCAATTCAACTGGCCAATAAAAGAAAGCATGTGGTCCATGTGGTCCTAGAATGATGCACACTAGCCACACTTCAGGTTTTGAATGAGTGAGTTTATTAAGTAAATAATAAATCAAAGTAAAAGAATAAACAGTATAGATATGGAGGTATATAGATAGATGGATGGATAGATAGGTAGATGGATAGACAGATGATGATGTTGATGAAGAAGATAGATAGATAGATGATAGATAGATAGATAGATAGATAGATAGATAGATAGATAGATAGATAGATAGATAGATAGATAGATGATAGATAGATAGATAGATAGATATGATAGATAGATAGATAGATAGATAGATAGATAGATAGATAGATAGATAGATAGATAGATATATAGATAGATAGATAGATGATAGATAGATGATAGATAGATGATAGATAGATTTATTGATAGATTGATAAATAGGCAGACAAACTGGGCACTTAAAACATCTTGTAGAAAACAATCCAACTGGAGAAGATGAGTAGCCAGTTTATAGTGTTGATTAGGCTTTCTCTCCAAAGCTGAGCTTCCCATTGCTGAATTTCCAGCTTCTTTTTCTCACTTTTATACCACAAGAAAATAGTGATAGCTGTGGGAAATGAATTTCCTTCTAGATTTTCTCAAAGACACAGTTATTACTCTTGAGCTTTTTCTTTGTGTTCAATTGCTTTGATAAAAAACCTTGACCAAAATTAATGTGGGTGGGATGTTGTTATTTAATTTACTTATTTTGAATCACAATCCTTTTAGGGAAGCCAAAGTCAGAATGCAAGGCAAGAACCTGAAGGCAGGAACTAAAAGGAGCAGAAACCATGGAGGAATGCTGCTTACTGACTTCATCCTTGGGTATATGCAGTTTGCTTTCCTATGCACCCAGGACTGCCTGCCCAAGGATGGTAGTGCTAACAGTAAGCTGGGCACTTCCAGGTCTCCAGATCTATTATCAATCAAGAAATTCCCCACAGTCTGACAGAGGAATTTTCCCACTTGAGGTTCCTCTTCCCAGGTAATTCCAGCTTGTTTCAAATTGAAATCAAACAAGAAAAACAGCCAGGACAAGCTGTTTTCCTGTCCTCCATCTCACAGAGTTGGAAGGGTATTTTTCTAGGAGCTAAGAGGACATTTTGAGATAAACATACTTGTTTAAAATTAAAATGAGAGTCACACTACCACAGTTACCTTCTAAGTGAACACAAAGTATGACAAATTTTCGATATGATATACATTGTGCTATTCATTATTCAAATGTGAAAGAAACTAAAAATACTGTGTTAAACAAACAACCCTTACAATATTTGGCTTTCTGTATCTGGTCAATGTGTGTGAAATTCTAGAAAAACTAAACTGTACTGCGATAAACAAAATCAAAACATCAATTGCCTCTAGGGATTGGGAGATGAGGACACATTTTAAAAGGGCTTAAAAGAAGTTGCTGTGGGAGTTAAGATGCTACATAATTTGCTAGAGGCAAGCTACACAAATGTCTGCATTTATAAAGATTCATAAAATATTCAATAATTGTACACTTTACTACATGTAGTTTATACCTAAAGTGTAAACAAATATTAAACACTTGATTATGATATTCATTCCCACATTCTAGATGTGAAGTATACTGCTATCTCCAATTCATTTAGGTATAAATAAAAACAATAGGAGTCTATGGGTAGCTAAAGAGATACAGACCTGGAGATGTATGTGATAAAAAAAAAAAGAAACAAAATGTAACAGTAAAATCTGGGTGGTTGTATTAGTTTTCTCTTTGCTGTACCTGCCAAGGGCCAACTTAAGGGAGGACAGATGTATTTTGGTCCACAGTTTGAGAGAATTTATGCTGGGGAGGCATGGCACAGGCAGGTCCATGGTGGTAGGAACGTGTGCCTAC